>BDMV01000001.1:53937087-54176953 GCA_008326285.1 Oryza officinalis | reverse complement strand
GAATTAATTTAATGAAAATACTTTACTTTTAGGTTATTTTAGTGATTTTAATGAAATGTAGGTTATTTTAGTTAAGTTTAGTGATTTTAGTGAAATGTAGGTTATTTTAGTTAAGTGTAGTGATTTTAGTGATTTTGAATTAATTTAATGAAAATACTTTACTTTTAGGTTATTTTAGTGAAATTTTTAGGTTATTTTATCCGTATTTAGTGAAATTAACTTTGTTATTTTCTAAGTTATTTAGACGATGTCTCAGCAAGGTGAACCAATGTCGACGACAACTAGTGGGTCCTCAAGGGCACGGAGTCGTAGGACAGGGAACAAAATCCCTAAGGAACGGTACACCATAGCAGAGGTTAACCAGGTTGGACTGCCGACGCGTCCTCGGACTGTCCTCGCCAAGTTTAGGTCGACGTGCGGTGTCCTAGGGAGGGAAAACTTCACAATCCTTGTTGATGACATCAAGCATGTGCCCGAAGCGGAGAAGAACGCAGCTTGGCTCAAATTCAAGGAACGCTTTGAGTATCCTGCAGCCGACGAGGAGCGTCTCAAGCGGGCTGCTTTCAAGACTATGGGCAATGCTTGGAAGAACTTCAAGAGCAGGCTGGTCACGGAGTTTGTCTTAAATCCGACGACCCCTGATCCAACAGAGCAATGGCCCTTCATCACGGCTGAAGCTTGGGAGCAATTCTACGAGAAGAAGTCGACCCCAGAATCCCGGGCCAGAAGCGAAGCTTTTCGAGCACTGCAGGCCAGGAACGTGCACCCGCACCGGCTAGGCATCGCAGGATATGTCGGGAAGCTAGAGGAATGGCAAGAGGAGGATGAAGCGGCAGCAGCAGCGAACACACCGCCGGTGTTTGCCGATATCCCACACCCACGTGCAAGGAATTGAGCGCGGGCGAGGTACCAGAAGAATGAAGATGGGACAGTTTCGCTTCCAAATCCCCAAGATCAACAAGTGTACGATAATATAGTAAGTGCCTAATCTCAATATTTGTTCTCACTGTTTCAGCCTGAACTTTTCATTGAATCCGATCTCAATTGAACTGCAGAAGGAGTTGGTTGCCTCCCAAGAAGCCTCGCAAGAGGTCAGTTCTCAAAGATGCGAGGACGACATCCTCAGTAAAGCGTTGGGCAACAAGGAACACCGTGGACGGACAAGGGGACTTGGCGCAAACGTACCATGGAAAGTTGGATTTCCAGACTACGCGTGGCAGTACAAGAAGCGGACAGTCACAAAGGCGGAGAAAGATGCCCGCCTTGCCGCCCAGATCCGGGAGCAGGTCAGAGCCGAATTGAGCTCTGAATTCGACGAAAAGCTTGAATCGATGAGGGCCCGTATCAGGCAAGAGATTCGAGAAGAGCAACATCTCCCGGTGACTGCCGCTGCTGCTACGCAACAAGATTTAGCTAGTCCCACGCAGAGGCGCAGCAGTTGTGCATCAACTGAGGCAGGGGAAGATCTGCCATCGGTCCGCGCCGCCGTCGACCAAATAACAGTACGATAATATAGTACGCATAGAGTTCTTAACGAAACCATATGGTAAGTACTATTCTGACAATATTTATGAATCTATCGCAGGAACCAACTAGCTGCACCCTGACAGTAAGGGTGGTGCCGACCTTCTCGGTTCCTGCAGCTGAGGGCCTTGCTTTCAAGCCGACCCCGGAGACAAGAGTGCATGGGGCACAACTTAGGGCTGATTATGCGAAAGTGCAAGTTGACTCAGTGAAGCCCGAATTCGATCATTTCCCCCTCCCTCTGGCACCAAACGACGAGGTCATAACCCTTGGAAATGCACGTGGAACCTTCATCCAATGGCCCAAGGACCTCATTGAGATAAGGGTGATCCCGAGGCCAAGCACTGCACCAAGCGGTCGTCTAATAGTACAAACTACCCCTGCTCCTTCAGCCCCTCCAGCTCCCGGTCGTCATGAAATTGACGATGTCCAGCTATAGTACGACACGGACTTTGGGGGCGAGCCTATGGAGGTCGACAGCATGGCGATCACTAAACCCCGACCCCTGAAGAAGAGCAGGAAGGCGCATTCTTCCCCCTAGAGAAGAGTTATCGAAAAACCTGCTGCAGGGGTGCGAGGAAAAGGAAAGCTGCACCTCTCACGTCTTGCTCCAACAAAGTTAGATCTGAGCAAGGGGCCCGTCACACATAGGAAGCCCGTACCTCCATCGTCCTACCAACTAGGCATGCCATTGGTTGGAGACGACGTGCTAGCAACGATGGGCACCGCTTGCAAGGAGCTATACATGTACTACATGGAGAAATCTAACGTGAGGAGGAAGAATAGAGAAAATGATATAATAGGCGAACACGCCAGAGCGCCATTCCTTGGGCCATCAAATTTTATCGTGATAGACTTCAAGGATCTGTTCGACCTCTACAAGCTCTACTCGGTGGACACAACCCTCCTCAAGTGCTACTCCTTGTAAGTACTCTTGCTCACGAAAATTATTCATCTCAATCCGTGTAACATGCTTATAAGAGTGTTTAGCTTGCGTGTAGGTTGAGTTGGAAGTGGTGTCTCAAGAATGCACCGGAAGTTGCCTTCCTTGATCCTCAGGTAGTCAATGTCACAAATCTTCAAGGAGACCGTAGTGGAATGGTAAACTACTTGTTCCTTCTGGGCCCGACAAGACAAGGAGTACATCATGTGCGCCTACAATCAATAGTAAGTGTGTTCCCTAAATACATTGCATTACACGTCTAGCTTTAGTATTAACTTTAACTAATTTAATGCCGCAGTGGACATTGGATCCTATTGGTAATAACGTCTAAGTGGAGTACATGCCACTACTAAAATTCCAAAATTGACAAGCAACTGTACGATTGGACCCCGATTCAACTCGCAATAGATGAAGCGTGGGGCCAATATGTGCAAAAAGGAGGCCTTCAAAAGACAGGGCAAGACACTCTTATCCACAAGAAGGACTTCCCAGTCAAACAACAAATAGGCGACCAGTGCGGATTCCATGTCTGCCACAACATGCGCCTTCTGTGCAAAGAAAAGGTGAAGACTTTGGCTGAATTGGAGGTTTGTGGTCTCATTCCTGACATGTTGTAACTAAATTGAAGTATGTATATATATATATATATATATATATATATATATATATATATATATATATATATATATATATATATATATATATATATATATATGTATGTATGTATATGTATGTAAAGATCGTTCGACTAATTTCGAATTATGTACATGTAGGACAAATTTTCAAAGGATCCGGGTAGCAGCTTTGAGGACATTCGTGAGGAGATTGCCGACTTCATCCTCCGCGAAATTATTCACCCTAAAGGAATGTTTAGGGTTCAGGTGTAAGTGATGAACATTTTTTAACGTCCTGTTTGAATTGTCAAACACATGTTATTATGTAATATTTATGTTTATTATATTTGTTATCTCTATGCATGTGACCAGTATGCATGTGTGAATATGAATGTTATTTCTGTAAAATATATGTGAATGGCATATGTGAATGGGGATGCTCGGATGTGTGAATATATATGAATATATGTGAATGTTGGGATGGGGATGCTGGGATTATTTCTGTTATTTTGCAGCGGGCATGGCTAGCACAGGCCTGAGGCTAGCCAAAAAACAGTATTTATTTTTTTTGTGGTTATACTCATCGGTGACGGGCTATAAGTTAAAGCCCGATTGAGTTATAGTCAACCGTGACGGACTGTAACTTAAGGCCCGATTGAGAATACAGTCATCTGTGACGGGCTATAGTTGTAGCCCGATTGAGATAGTCATCCGTGACGGGCTATAATTTGACCGGTCGTCTCGGTCAAAGCTATCGGTGACGGGCATTAGTTGAGGCCCGATTGAGATAGCTTCATCCGTGACGGACTTATGCCCGTTTGAGATGATTCTTCACATCACTGACCTTTGCGCTGTGTCGGGCGCCATACCCGACACAGATATGGGTTACAGCCCGACACAGATGAGGGGTACCGTTGTAGTGATGTCATTTCTATATAACTTGGACCTATTGTTTCAAAGATGGTAACATGTCATTTGTATATAACTTGGACCTATTGTTTTAAGGATGTTGTCAGCAGGATTTTTCTTGTAAGCCAAGATCCAATTTGTTTTAATTATACACATAAAGATATACTATAAGCTAGACGTGCAAGCTGCAATTAAATCAAATAGTATTACACATGCCACTAGCTAGTTTAGAGTTCCAATCCTACTTAACTGTTAAGTATAACACCACTAATTTACTTTATCATTTGTCTCTTATAGTCCACTAGAAATGTGGACGCTAAATTGCATATCAGATAAAGCCTTGCTTCATATATAGAGTATCAAAATGGATGAGATTAGGCCATATGGGCTGCTTTATAGAAAGCATAATGATAGTATTAGTTTTAGATAGAACACTTGGCCAAATTTAGTTGAGCTGACAAAAAAAAGGTTCAGTCGCTCCACTGTTTTCGCTGCCTTTCTATTCTGACAAGACAATTCTCTTGAAGATACAGCCAGAAGCTAGGGCTTTGTTGCACCCATGGTATGTGAATAAATAATGAGCTGATAGCTAGCAAGAGTGATATTGCCTGCCTGGTATTTTTATACAGTTAGCAAGGTAGACTCTTACAGACCATGCACTAATTTAGAGATCCAAATTTCCAGTCCTACTCATTAGTTCCTTACAGTCCACTGGAAATCTGGATAACAAATTGCATATCAAATGAAGCATATTAATTGCTTCATATGAAAATGAATTCAGTTTTGGCTTCATATATAGCAAAATGTTATTAGTTTCAGAACCAATTCGATCTTTGTTTCTACGATAATATTTCGTCAACTTAAGTAGAATCTGATTCCATGACTAGAGCAGTATAAGTTTTAATGCAAATAAGTTCAATTATAACTCAAGTTCAATTATAAGTTTTAGTGCACATAAGTTCAATTATTCCATTACTAGAGCAGTATAAATTAATCAATTATATGCTTATAACTCAAGTTTTAGGGTGTGTTCGGGAGAAGGGGTTGGAAACACCTCCTCTCCAGCACCCGAAACAAAGCACGTATTAACGTATGATTAAATAAATATTAGCTAAAAAAACTTAAAAAATGGATTAATATGATTTTTTAAAGCAACTTTCTTATATAATTTTTTTAAAAAAACACACCGTTTCACGAAAAACGAAAGAGGTGAAATTGAAAACCTACACCACCACACTCAGCCTAAGTGCTGAAAATTGTTGTCGTGAATGCAATTATGAAACATACAACCTGCTAGAAAAACCTAGTAGCACCCAGAGCAGGCACGGGATTTCATTTTGAAAAAAAAACTGAATCTTACATTAGCAAAGACTTTCAAGTCTACTGTTCTAGGCCATTGCTTCCTGAACTATCCAAGTGCTGTAGACCTCTTTCTGAACTAGCAAATAACATAAATATATGCAATGCTGAGAATCACACAATCATATGTAAGGACCTCCAAGAACCAAGGGAGGAAGAGATCTAGGTCACTAGGTGACATATCAACGGGGAAGAAGACCAGACCAAGAAACCAATAAAGTGTTTGCAAGAGGAGCAGGAGGAGGAGACCAGATAGAAAGAGGAGCAACCATATTGATGCAGATGAGCAGCGGCGGCAATGTCAGTCGAAGCAGGTGCTCCCTCTAACACTAACCCTAGAAGAGGAGGGGGAGAGAGGGAAAGGAAGAAACTCATTGGAGAGAAGGTGGCCACCGGAGGAGAGAGCGTGTCGTCGCCTCCGAGTCGCGCTGCCCCCCCCCCCCCCCCCCCCCGCAGCAGCGTCACCTAGAGTCACACCGTCGCAGCTCGCGCGCCCCCCTCGAGCCGATGAGTTGAGGGTTTTTTCTACACCTTCACACTAGCTGATTTTTTCTCGTGACAGGACAACAGGGGAACCCAGTGGTGGGCCGGGTTAAAATCAGCGACAGGGCTTAACCGAACACAAATTTTCTCATGGGTCGGGATTGTTTCCACACCGGATTGATCCACAGGGGTTGGGCCATGACCCCGGTCATTCCCGGCCCAACCGAAAATGGCCAAGGGGGAAGGTTTTACTATTAGTTGTCAATTTCCACATAAAAGTTAACATCGTCACTTGTTTATCTCTATTTTACTAGCTCAGACATTCTCTTTTTAGCATTTTATTATACTATGATTTGCTTTGCTTGATTTCATGATTCGTCATAGTATTGTCTTATTTAATTGAGCGCGGACGGTTTTCTACGCTGCTATTGATGAATAATAGAGTGATGAAGAGATGCGGTGAAAATTCGGAGGTGAACGAGAAGTTCATTTGGTTGGTTCAAGTGGGGGTTTAATTTTCCTCTAATAAACCTTGATTTCCTTTAAATTTAAAATTAATCGTTTTTAATGGAAGTTGCTTAAGCTAGCTTGTGCTTGACTTATTAGCTTATTTCCAAGAATTCTAGCAAATGGTAAAAAGACGAGGGAATGATAAAAAAATCGTATTAAATCAATTTCGAACATAGATAAAAAAAAATGGAGCTAAGCTCTCTTGTCCACCCCTGAACATGCTAAAACCATCGTAGCTTTTGTTTTATAGGTGTAACTAAAGGACTAATGAACCAACTCTTATATAAACTATAGGAGTTTCAGTACTAACAATAGGCGATATAATGGCAATTGATCTTTATTTACTCTGACCAGGAGTTATGTTCATTCACTGGATGGTTACAAACTTGCAATCATATACTGTGGGACAAACATTTCCATGTAAACTATGGGACTAGTTTAGTTAATATTACCATATATGGGACTTGTTTAGTTGTTTGGTGGGCCAGGTTTGAAACAGATTTTTGCGTAGATTATCGAGGTGGATTGTTCATTTGATTAACGGGATAAATTAATATTCTTTACAAGATAAAAATCATAAATAGTTTAGAATAAGTGGTCTAAACGATGCACTAGATAAAATATTTTTAAGAAAACATATTTTTAGAAGTATAAAGCAAATAATCTGTGGCAAGAAAAAAGTGGTTGTGCTTATCTCTTGAGAAAGAGGGAGTGAAAAAGAACATAAGTTCGGCCTTGCTCTCGCCACACCGCCCTCGCTCCGCGACGTGGAGGAGGCCAAGGCGGCGGCCGCCAGAGTGAAGCGGAAGGCTGCTCGCGGCCAGGGTGGTGGCCGTCGTTCGAAGTGGTCAAGGTCAGCCACTGACCCCATTGCAGCGGTCCCCTTCCTACCCCACTCAGAGGCGTTGGCCAATGTGGACACTATCATGTAGGTGGACTCATCCAGCTTCGCCGAGCGGGACGTGGTGAACGGAGGGCTTCGGGGAGACTGGCTGGGCCATAGGGCTCCTGTTAACAGCGGATTTTCGTAATCGACCCGAAGAAGAAAGAGGAAACCGAAGCGGAGAAGGGGGGCTAAGTTGGAGTCAAACCAGGTCTCGTATCGGACATAGTTATCGTATCGGACTCAATAAGGTGCTGGCAGAAAGGCTGTATCGGCCGATTCGGATTTGTATGGTTATCGGCCAATAGAGGCTGAAAGTTGACAGAGTCAGCATGGGCTTGGTTTGGGCTCGAGATAAGTTTTAAGGAAGTTGCCAAATAGAGATAAGGCTCGGTTTTAGGCAATTGTATCTTGTAAATCAAGTAGGTTTAGATCTAATTTGTGGCAAAAGTCTGCCGTAAAGACTTGTTGTTTGTTAGAGATAAGATTGTGTCCTACAAGGACCCTGTTGTAATCTCGGGTATAAATATCCCGATAGTTTGTACATAGAAACTCTCTCACAATCCAAGACAACAAACCAGTTCAATTTACTTCGGCGCATCGCCAACCCTCGCAAGAGGTTGATTTCGACGAGTTCTTGCTTCCCGGAGCAGAGGTAAGAACTCGTTCCCGACGATTTGCATCGTCGAGGTTAGCATGTCGTTTTAGACACGTTAAACCTCAATGATGTGATCGTCGTTTATCATATTTTGAGTAATCTTGACAGGCGTCTTAATTAGGCCTCGCCAGCGATCTGCTCGTTTTAGGGTTCACTGCCGACGGTGGTTTAATTATTATACTTGGCTAGATTGTTCAATGCATCTACCATCCCCAAAAACAGTCGACGACTTGATTTTCTTTACGTTAAGTCTCAATTCACACTTTGAGTTGCTATCGACCTTAGTCCTGTTTTGAGATTTAACACGAAGCCTGTTTTCGGTTGTAATTAAGGATAGCACTGGGGTTTCAGCCAGTCTTACCTGATATGCATGATTGTCTTAGGGTTTTCATGTTGACGGAGCGAGGGGCTCCTCACCGGGAGACCGCGCGGGCCCCCCTTTGCCGGTTCGGCCGGGGGCGCTAAGTGAGGTTCTTCGCCCTCGATCTGAGGAATGTCAGCGAGAGAGGAAACGCACAAGACGCGGGCGACGTAGACAGGTTCGGGCCGCTGAGAAGCGTAACACCCTACTCCTGTGTTCTGGTGGATCTGAGGGTCTCCAACAACACAAAGAGAGTTCGGTCTCCAGAGCGTATTCGCCGGAGTCCCCCTCTTCTTTCCTAGGCCTGGGCCTCCTTTTATCTGGCAAGGGGTCACCACATGGGCCTCTAGCTGCCTAAGAAAGAAAACATTCTTTTTACAATCAGGGCTAGTCTACCGCCGGAAGTGACCTCTAACAGGCACGGTACAGGCCTCCTGCCCAGCTTGCCAGCTCTCCCGGTGGACGCCCGTTTCAACCTTCATTAAATGGCAAGCGACTTCCTTGCCATGCCTGCGCTGAAGTCTGGAATGGATCTGACCGGGACTGACATACTAACTCCAGGAGTTAGCACGCCGGCTCCGGCTAGGGACGAGAGCTAGGAGGCTCTCATCATTCTGATGGGACGGGGCGAGGCGTGCCACAGGCCGCCTGTCGCCACCTAACCCGCGATCTGACCGGTCTGTGACTGGTCACGCGCTGCGACCAGTCACGGACCGGATAAGCGTGCGCTGCGCCGCATTAAATGCGGCGTGGCGCGCTCGTCTGATCCGCTATAAATGCGGTTAGGTGAGCGCTGCTGTGCTCACCTAACCCACACACGTGGCGCCAAAATCACAGGGGGTCAGGGCGCCCCAGCCCTCGGGGCCGAAACGGGAGCGGCCCGACCCCTCGGGGAGACAGAGGGAGGGGCGGCCACGTCACCCTTGGGCCCGCCCCCCCCGAGGGGGTTGGGCCACGTGGGTGACCGTGGCTACTCAAGCCTCTAGTCACGATACCCCCGGTCCCATGTCACCGACAGCAGCCCCCGGCGTTACGCCAGGGCGACTGCCCCCCTCGGGGGAAGCGCTCGGGCGTGACGCCACTCCTTAGGCCCGGTGACAGGTGGGACCGGCCCCTACAGGCGGGCAGAAACCCAACGGTCATGAATCGCGTGCATCGGCAAGGGAAAACCGACCGATAATAATGAGCGGCCTCTTTAAGACCGCTACATTACTCGAGCAGCGCGCGAATCGGGACGAGCCGGTTCGTTTCGCCTGGGGATATGATGATGGCGCTTTTCGCGGTTGGCGAGCGTAGTTAATGCGCGCACGATCTGCCCCATCTCAACCGCCACGGCCGCACGTTTGCCGCGTGCGCCGCAAACGGGCGAGTGGGGTTAGTGGAGGCGTGGGCGCGAGAAACGAGGGGGCGAGGTAGTGGGCGCGGGAAGCGTGGAGCCGGGCATAGCGCTGGCAAGAGTATAAAGACACCGAGGAAGGGATTTGTTTCCTTCCTCTCGCCACTCTTCCCCTCGCCTTCGCCACTTGTGCTCTAACTCTTCGTTTCCTGTGCCCTACCCTTGCTGCACGCGCTCGCTCTCAAGCTCCTCCTCCGTCGGCGCCATGGCACGGGGCTCTGCACCGCTCGACGGTAGCGTGCTGCCGCCTTCCCGCATCACGAGCGAGAGGCAGGCCGGGCTGCCGCGCCGATTCATGCCGGAGTCTGCCACCGGCCGGGAGGTGGTCACGCTGGGCGAGGGACGCCCGGCGCCAGACTACCCGGGGCGGTCCGTCTTCTTCCTCTCTTTCGCAATGGCGAGGCTGGTCCCGCCATTCTCCACTTTCTTCATGGACATTCTGGAGTTCTACGATCTCCAGATGGCACACCTCACCCCCAACGCGATAATGACGTTGGCCATCTTCGCACACCTGTGTGAGATGTTTATCGGGGTGCGCCCATCTCTCCGGCTGTTCCGGTGGTTCTTCACCGTGCAGCCGGTGTCGCCACCGACGGTGGTCGGTGGCTGCTACTTCCAGCCGCGGGGTAGGTGCTGAACCGCTACATTCCCTGTGTCCTCCGCAAGAAGTGGGACGACTGGAAGAGCGATTGGTTCTACACCCCCTTCGCGGACGAAGCGCGCCTCCGACTTCCGAGCCAGCCCCCGGCGCAGGCCTCCAGCTGGCGGGCGGCGGTAGATCTGGGGGACGGCTACGACGCCGTTCTTGACCGCCTGGCGGGTCTGCGATCCCAGGGGCTCACGGGGGCCGTGGTGTTCGGCGACTACCTTCGTCGCCGGATCGCGCCGGTCCAGCGGCGCGCCCGGGGCGCCTGGGAGTACACCGGGCCCGAGGACCACCTGAGGACCCACCAGGGGCGCAAATGGGACTGGGACCCTGAGGACTTCAGGATGGTGGTCCAACGGGTGCTGAATCTCAGCTCCGTGGAGGCATCCCTCATCCCCCAAGGGGTCCTCCCCCTCTGCTGCGACCCAGAGCGCGCCAACATCCTGGCCATCATGCAGGTGGTCGGGGCGTCGGGGGAGCGGGCCCCCCGAGGCCACGACGGCGCGGGCGAGAGCCGCAGTGGGGAACAATCTACCCCGGGAGGGGGTCGTGCTTCTGGGTCCCGCGACGGGGGCCCGGGGGGTAGCCGCCCTGCCGACGCCAGGGGGAAGAGGAAGCAGGAGGGTACTCCTCCCCCATCTCCTCCCCGAGGGGGCGGGGCGGTGCGTGCCAGCAGCAGGCGCCCAGAGGGTGCCGTGCCGACGCCGCAGCCCGAGGGGGAGGGAAAGAAGAAACGGCTCCGCAAAATGGGGGAGACCGAGCCATGCCGGGGGAGCCTCATCTCGCCCCCGAGGTGGTCGTTCAGCCGACCTCCCCGCAGGTTCGTTCCTGCGCCCATTGCGGCCGTATTCATACTCCCATCTCCCAAGGCGAGTTTTTACTCACCCGTTTCTTTTTGTCTCTGGTTTTTCTTCTGCCTCAGCGAGATCCCGTCGTGCCCCCCATGTCATTCCAAGTCCGGCCGGTCCGAGGCCGAGGAGACGGCGACCGCGGAGGCCCGGCGGCGGGAGGCTGACCGGCGGGAAGCCGCGGACCGCCTCCGGGAAGCCGAGGAGGCCGCCCAGGAGGCCGCCCGGGTTCGCCAGGCCGAGGAGGCCGCTCGGGAGGAGGCCAGACTCCGCCGGGCCGGGGAGTCCGCCCGGGAGGCAGAGGCGGTGCGTGCACACCAGACCGCCTGCCAAGCCCCCGACCCGACTCCGCCCGAGGCCACCCACGACGAGGCCGCGAGTGCGCCGCTCGGGCCCGACGCCCCGAGTGACGCTCGGAACGAGCCAGCTTCGGGGGACACCCCCGAGTCCAGCACGCCGATCGGCGGGCCGAGCCGCGCGGCACCCACACCGAGGCGGCTCTCCCCTCTGCCTTCCGCTGCCCCGCTGAGCGCGGAGCCCCTCCTGCAGGCCCTGGCCGCCGCGAACAGCACGGTGCTGGACGGGTTAAGTGCCCAGATGGAGGCCCTGCAGGCGGAGCGGGCGGAGCTCGACGCGGCGTGGGCGCGCGTCGAGGAGGGGCGGCGCTCGGTGGAGGCCATGGTGGAGGCGGGCCGCAAGGCACACCGCCGGCACGCCTCACAGCTCGAGGCCCGTCGCAGGAACCTGGCGGAGATCGCCAGGGAGGTGGAGGAGGAGCGAGAGACCGCCCTCATCGCCACCGTCGTGCTCGACGAGGCGCGGGACGACCTCCGCCTCCAATACGGGAGCCGGGCGGCGGAGCTAGAGGAGAAGCTCGACGCCGCCCGGGGAGTCCTCGACGCTGCCGCTGCCCGGGAACGGCGGGCGGCGGAGAACGAGGCGGCGTCCCGCCAGCGCGAAGAGGCCCTTGAGGCCTGCGTCACGGCGCTAGAGGAGCGCGCCCGCGCCCTGGAAGCGTAAGAGAGCGCCCTGGCGGACCGCGAGGCCGCCGTCACCACCCGGGAGGCAACGCTGGCGGCGCACGAGGCCGCCTCCGCCTAAGAGGAGTCCGCACTCCGCCTCCGCGAGGACGCGCTCGCCGAGCGGGGGCGAGCTCTCGAGGAGGCCGAGGCCGCGGCGCAGCGGCTGGCGGACAGCCTGTTCCTTCGCGAGGCGGCGCGGGAGGAGCAGGCGCGCCGCATTCTGGAAGGCGCCCGCGCCGAGAGGGCCGCGCTGGACCAGCGGGCCGCTGAACTCGAGGCGCGGGCGAAGGAGCTGGACGCGAGAGCGCACAGCGGCGGGGCAGCCGCAGGCCACGGCGACCTAGCCGCCCGCCTCGCAGCCGCCGAGCACTCCGTCGCCGAGCTACAAGGCGCCCTAGACTCGTCCGCCGGGGAGGTCGAGGCCCTCCGCTTGGCGAGCGAGGTAGGGCCCGGCATGCTTCGGGACGCCGTCTCCCGCCTAGACCGCGCCGGGCGGCAGGCGGGCCTCTGGGGCGGGCGGTACGCGAAGTACGCCGCCAACCAGGGGGGCCTCGCCCAGCGCCTCTCGGAGATGGCCGGGGCCCTCGAACAGCTCCCCGAGGAGCTCGAGGAGACGATCAAGTCATCCTTGAGGGACCTCGCCCGGGGGGCGGTGGAGCTCGTACTGGCGAGCTACCAGGCCAGGGACCCCGACTTCTCCCCGTGGGCAGCGCTGGAAGAGTTCCCTCCCGGAACCGAGGACGGCGCGCGCGCGCAGGTCCGGGACGCCACCGACCACATCATCCACAGCTTCGAGGGTACGGCCCCTCGGCTCGCGTTCGCCCTCGACTCCGACGAGGAGGACGGCGACGACGGTGCGGACGACAGCGACGACGAGGCCGGCGACCCGGGCGGGTCGGAGTGAGCCCCCAGGCCCCCGCCAATTTTAATAATTTTTCCTTCTTCTTCCGAGGCCTTCGAGCCCCCTTCTTGTATAGACTGGTTTAATCTGCAATCAAATAAAGAGGAAATTTCTATGTCAATTATGTTTGTTGTGCGTATGAGACGAGGACGGTCTGTGCCGCGGTCCTTCTGTGTCTTGGCTTGAACAAGGGCTCGTGCCCAGGTCCCAGCCTCAAACGGCGCGAGTCGGAGCTAGTGCCTGGGGAGATCCGCGTGTCGAGACTGGCCAGGCCGGGAGCGCGGTGACCGAGGGTTAGGAGGACCCGATTGTGGGCCTTTGCCGATTCCCCCCCGGAGTTCACCGCACCCCGGGGCACGGCTCGGTTCTGGGCCCCATTTGGCGGTTTTAGCCGGCCCGGGCCACCGAGGGCAGGGTCGAGCACGAGCGTACTGATTCAAGCCAAGATTCTTCAAAAGGAAACGAGAGCACAGACACAGTCCTCAGGAAATCAAAAGTGCTTCTATTGAAATACGGAAGAGAAAAAAGATAAGTATATGCATGTGGTAGCCCCCGGCCAACCCTGCACGCCCGAGGGGGGTGCGGGGTTGGTCCGAGCCCGAGACATGACACCCGACCCCCATCAGGGGTAGAAGCGACGAAGATGTTCGATGTTCCACGGGTTAGGCAGCTCCGTGCCGTCGCCCGTGGCCAACCGAACCGAGCCCGGCCGGGGGACGCCGATCACTCGATACGGACCCTCCCACATTGGTGAGAGTTTGCTCAGTCCAGCACGCGTTTGGACGCGGCATAGGACGAGGTCGTCGACGCAGAGTGATCGGGCCCGGACGTGGCGCTGATGGTAGCGCCGCAGGCTCTGTTGGTAGCGCGCAGCTCGGAGGGCCGCACGCCGCCTTCGCTCTTCTAGATAGTCGAGGTCGTCTCGGCGAAGCTGATCTTGATCAGCCTCGCAATACATGGTGGCCCGAGGGGACCTCAGGGTGAGCTCAGATGGGAGGACCGCCTCCGCGCCGTAGACGAGGAAGAAAGGCGTTTTCCCGGTTGCTCGGCTTGGCGTGGTTCGGTTCGCCCAGAGCACCGCTGGCAGCTTCTCGATCCACGAGTCGCCGTGCTTCTTGAGGATGTTGAAGGTCTTGGTTTTGAGGCCCTTGAGGATTTTCGCATTGGCGCGCTCGACCTGGCCGTTGCTTCTGGGGTGGGCGGGTGAGGCAAAGCAGAGCTTGATGCCCATGTCTTCGCAGTAGTCGCCGAAGAGCTCACTAGTGAACTGGGTGCCGTTATCCGTAATAATACGGTTAGGCACCCCGAACCGAGCAGTGATGCCCTTGATGAATTTTAGCGCCGAGTGCTTATCGATCTTGATGACCGGATAAGCCTCAGGCCACTTAGTGAACTTGTCGACAGCGACATATAGATACTCGAACCCGCCCGGGGCCCGCCTGAACGGACCCAGGATATCGAGCCCCAGACAGCAAATGGCCACGAGAGAGGTATGGTCTGCAGGGCCTGGGCCGGCTGATGCGTTTGCTTGGCGTGGAACTGGCACGCCCTGCACCGCCGGACCAGGTCAACCGCATCGTTGAGAGCCGTCGGCCAATAGAAACCCTGGCGAAAGGCCTTGCCAACCAAGGTGCGCGAGGCGGAGTGGGCTCCGCACTCGCCTTCATGGACATCGGCGAGAAGCTCGATGCCTTGTTCCCGAGGAATGCACTTCAGGAGGACTCCGTTAGCCCCGCGCCGATAGAGGGTCCCTTCCACCAGCACGTAGCGCTTGGAGATGCGATGGACGCGTTCACTCCCTTCGCGGTCCTCGGGTAGAGTCTTATCTGTGAGGTACGCCTGGATCTCAGTGATCCAAGCAATCAATCTAGGGGAGGTGGGAGCGCTCCCCTCGGGTCCCGAGGCCTGGACTCCGACGGGCCTCGGGGGCCGTTCAGGCGCGTCCGTCTCCCCTAGGGGGTCGGGTCGCGCCGACAGCTGGGCAAGCCTTTCTTCAAAGGCGCCCGGTGGGGTCTGGGCTCGCGAGGAAGCAAGCCTTCAGAGTTCGTCGGCGACTGCGTTATCCCACCTGGGCACGTGCCGAAGCTCTATCCCGTCGAAATTGCGCTCCATACGCCGCACCTGGCGGACGTAGGCGTCCATCTGCTGGTCAGAGCACCGGTACTCCTTACAGACCTGGTTAACGACCAACTGGGAGTCGCCTAACACCAGGAGGCGGCGGATCCCCAGTCCAGCCACCACTCTGAGTCCCGCAAGGAGTCCCTCGTACTCTGCCATATTGTTGGTCACTCGAAAGTCGAGGCGGACCAGGTATCTGAGGACGTCTCTGCTCGGCGAGGTCAAAGTGACCCCCGCACCGACGCCCTGAAGAGACAGGGAGCCATCGAACTGCATCACCCAGTAGGCAGTGTGAGGCAGCTGCGAGGGGCCCGGGCTGGCCTCGGGGGCGGGGACGGGCTCGGGAGCTGGGGTCTACTCCGCTACAAAGTCGGCGAGGGCCTGGCTCTTGATCGCGTGGCGCGGTTCAAAGCGCAAATCGAATTCAGAGAGTTCGATTGCCCATCTCACCACCCGTCCAGTACCCTCTCGGTTATGCAAGATTTGGCCGAGGGGGTAAGACGTAACCACCGTGACCCGATGCGCCTGGAAATAATGGCGCAACTTCCTCGAAGCCATCAGAATTGCGTCAAGCATCTTCTGGGCCTGAGGGTATTGAGTCTTGGCGTCCTGGAGGGCCTCGCTAACGAAGTAGACGGGCCGCTGCACCTTTCGGTGGGGCCTGTCCTCTTCGCTAGGGGCTACATCTCCAGGGCGACCTTCATCCGAGAGGCCGTGCGGGACGCACTCGGCTTCTGTGCCGACGACCTCGGGGTCGGAGGGCAACAGGCGTGGCCTTCCCGCAGTGGCCCCGGGGCCATCCTGGGGGTCGGGGGCGCCTGGCACCGTCGGACAAGCAGGCGGAGGGCCAGCTCCGGCCGTCGGGGGCCTTAGGCCGCCGTTCGGCTCGGGGGCCTCTCCTCCCTGCTCTCTCCCGGGTCGAGTCGACACAGGGTGGGGGGCGCGGAGCGAGGGTTGTCCTCGTCGCGCTCCACGACCAACGCCGCGCTGACCACCTGCGGGGTTGCCGCCAGGTAGAGTAGCAACGGCTCATCTGGCTCCGGGGAAACCAGGACTGGGGGAGAACTGAGGTACGCCTTCAACTGAGTGAGGGCCCGCTCAGCCTCCTCTGTCCAGGTAAACGGCCTGGAGCGTTTGAGGAGCTTAAGTAGGGGTAGCGCCTTCTCTCCCAGCCTCGATATGAATCGACTTAAGGCGGCCATGCAGCCGGTGACGCACTGCACGTCCCTAAGCTTGCTGGGGGGGCGCATCCGCTCTATAGCTCGTATCTTCTCGGGGTTGGCCTCGATGCCTCGGGCAGAGATCAAAAACCCGAGAAGCTTGCCCGCAGGCACGCCGAACACACACTTATCGGGGTTCAGCTTGATGCGGGCGGAGCGGAGACTTTCGAAAGTTTCCGCTAAATCCGAGAGCAAGGTCTCTTGGTTGCGCGTCTTCATAACCAAGTCATCGACATAGGCCTCAACATTGCGTCCTATCTGACTACCCAAAGAAATTCGAGTTGTACGTTGGAAAGTAGGACCTGCATTCTTTAACCCGAAAGGCATTGTCATATAATCAATAAGTTCCTATGGGGGTAATGAATGCAGTTTTCTCCTCATCCTCCCTAGCCATGCGAATCTGATGATAACCAGAATATGCATCTAGAAAACATAAGAGGTCGCACCCCGCGGTGGAGTCGACAATCTGATCTATGCGTGGCAGGGGATAAGGGTCCTTAGGACATGCCTTGTTGAGGTCGGTGTAGTCGATGCACATCCGAAGCTTGCCGTTCGCCTTGGGAACGACGACCGGGTTCGCCAGCCACTCCGGATGGATGACCTCATGGATGAATCCGGCCTCCAGAAGTCGCGCCACCTCCTCGCGGATGAAGGCTTGACGTTCCGGGGCCTGCCGCCGCACTTTCTGCCGGACCTGCCTTGCGCCCGGCCGCACGGCGAGACGGTGCTCAATCACCTCCCTGGGGACCCCGGGCATGTCCGCCGGTCTCCAGGCGAAGACGTCGGCGTTTGCCCGCAGGAAGGAGACGAGCGCGTCTTCCTATTTGTCGTCCAGAAGACCACCGATTCGTGTGGTCTTGGACGGGCCGTCGCCCAGGGCAACCTCCTTGACCGAGACCTCGTCGCACGTGACCATCCGCTGCCTTGGGGCGGGCGGGACGGAGGTGCTGAGCCTCTCGTCGCCATCCGCGGGCTTGGACGCCGCGGCGAGGTGGTCCGCGCGCTGCTCCATACAAGCAAGCGCGACTTTGAGGTCGCCATGGACGGTGATGGGGCCACCGGGGCCCGGCATCTTCATCTGGAGATAGGCGTAGTGGACCGCCGCCATGAACTTCACCAACGCGGGCCTCCCCAGGACCGCGTTGTAGGGCAGACTGAGGTCCGCCACATCAAAGTCCACCCGCTCCGTGCGGAAGTTGGCGGAACCACCGAAGGTGACCGGGAGGTCGATGTGACCCAGCGGCCAGGTGTGCCCCGGCGTCACGCCGATGATCGGCTGGGACGGCCGGAGCACCATCCCCGGAGCCTTGATGGCATCAAAGGCTGCGGGGGAAAGGATGTTGAGGGCTGCGCCCCCGTCCACGAGGACACGCCCCAACTTCACATTGCAGACGGTGGGGGAAACCACCATCGCGATCTGTCCTCCCCGGGCAACGCACGGCGGGTGGTCGGTCTGGTCGAAGGTGAGAGCGACCTCCGACCACCGCGCCCGCCGCGCCGCCTCATGGGTAGGGGCCGCGGCCAGAAGCTCGCGCTTCATGGCCTTGAGGCTCCGGCGAGAAGCGTGAGCGCACGCTCCCCCATCGACGGTGGCGACGGTGGCCTCAGGCTCCTGAAAGCCCAGGTCATCGTCGCCATCGTCGATGTCCTCGGCGGGAGCCTTCTACTTGGCCTCACCCCGCCGGTTGCCGGTGGGAGCTGCCGGGGCCTTGCCCTCACGGCGCTCCTGCCTCTTCTCCTCCTCCCACTTCCTTGTCCGCTCAGCCAAGCTTTTGACTGCGCGACAGTCCGCGAGGTCGTGGAGGGAGGTGTTGTGCACGGTGCACCATTTGCCGGTCGGGCGCTCCCTGCTGGGAGCACCGGCCTCCTTCTTTTTGTCGCTCGTAGGCCTCCCCTTTCGGGGGGCCCGCGAAGCGCCCTCGACGGCGAGGACATGACCCTTGTCATCGGAACGGGCCGACCTCTTCTTCCTCCTCCTGTCCCGCCGCCCTGACCGAGCGGCGGACCCGGGGGCGGCCGGAGCTGCCATGCCAGAACCGGAGGAGTTCCAGGTCCAGGCCTCCTCCTTGCGAGCCACACGGTTCGCGAGCTCAAAAAGCTGCGCGGTGGTCTGGGGCTCCTGGGAGGCGATCTTCTCGAGCATGTGGTTGTGCCACACGCCCCCCTGAACGCGTAGATCACCGCGTGTGCGGGGATGCATGGTATGGTGTTGCGGACTTGACAGAACCGCTGCATGTACGAGCGAAGAGACTCGTCGTCCCTTCGCTGTACCGCATGCAAGTCCGCTTCGTCGCCTGGGCGCGGATATGTGCCCTGAAAGTTCATGGTGAACTGCTGGCACAAATCCTCCCAAGAGTGGACCGACGCGAGTGGCAAGTTCATTAGCCAACCCCGCGCCTGACCCTTCAGGGCCATGGGGAAGAAATTCGCCATGACCCTGTCGTCACCCCCCGCGGCCTCGATCCCGGTCGTGTAGATCTGGAGAAACTCGGCAGGGTTGACGCTTCCGTTGTATTTTTCGGTGATGGTGGGCCGGAACCTTAGGGGCCAACGGACGTTCCGCAGGCTCGCCACAAAGGCTCGACAGCCGGCACCACCAACCGGGGACACGGGGGGCCGGCCCCCGTGACCGGACCGAAGTGGCGCTCCGGACGAGGAAGCGCCCTCCGTTGCATGGGCGGCGCGACGAGCGTCGCGCCGGTGCTCGATATCAAGCCGGGCATCCGGCCCCCCACGCACATCTTCTTGGGTCGGAGGCGTTGACGAGGGAACGGCGGACGAATGGCATGTATCAGCCGTCGTTCGCCATGCCCTCCGCCTCGATGACATGGAGCCGACGGCGGCAGCGTCAGAGGTCCCGGCGGCGGAGGACCGCCCGCCGGCGCCTAGGCGCTGCTGCGCCGTCATGACCAAGTTGGCCACGTCATCCAGCCAACGCCGGGCTGGAATCTCTGGATCTGGGACGACGGGCGGGTGACGCAGGAGCGCGCCCGTAGCCTGGAGCGCGCCCTGGGGCGTGCCGCCGTCCTTGTAGACGAGGCAGCGACGCGCCCCGCCTCGCCGTCCTTCCCCGTCGCCCGCGAGCGGCGAGGTCGCGGATCCTTCGACCTCCTCGAGCGCCTTCCCCCGCCCAAGACTTCGGCGAGAGGGGGACGGCGGGGTGCGAGCCCGACGGCGCGGGTTCTGCTCCCTATCATCACTGCTAGCGCTCGGAGAGAGGCTGTGCGCCACTGCCCGTTCGGCCATAGGGCTGACCGGGCGAAGCCTGGCACACACAAAAGAGAATGAGGGCTTAGAAAGACACGCGCGCCCCCTACCTGGCGCGCCAGATGACGGAGCGAGGGGCTCCTCACCGGGAGACCGCGCGGGCCCCCCTTTGCCGGTTCAGCCGGGGGCGCTAAGTGAGGTTCTTCGCCCTCGATCTGAGGAACGTCAGCGAGAGAGGAAACGCACAAGACGCGGGCGACGTAGACAGGTTCGGGCCGCTGAGAAGCGTAGCACCCTACTCCTGTGTTCTGGTGGATCTGAGGGTCTCCAACAACACAAAGAGAGTTCGGTCTCCAGAGCGTATTCGCCGGAGTCCCCCTCTTCTTTCCTAGGCCTGGGCCTCCTTTTATCTGGCAAGGGGTCACCACATGGGCCTCTAGCTGCCTAAGAAAGAAAACATTCTTTTTACAATCAGGGCTAGTCTACCGCCGGAAGTGACCTCTGACAGGCACGGTACAGGCCTCCTGCCCAGCTTGCCAGCTCTCCCGGTGGACGCCCGTTTCAACCTTCATTAAATGGCAAGCGACTTCCTTGCCATGCCTGCGCTGAAGTCTGGAATGGATCTGACCGGGACTGACATACCAACTCCAGGAGTTAGCACGCCGGCTCCGGCTAGGGACGAGAGCTAGGAGGCTCTCATCATTCTGACGGGACGGGGCGAGGCGTGCCACAGGCCGCCTGTCGCCACCTAACCCGCGATCTGACCGGTCTGTGACCGGTCACGCGCTGCGACCAGTCACGGACCGGATAAGCGTGCGCTGCGCCGCATTAAATGCGGCGTGGCGCGCTCGTCTGATCCGCTATAAATGCGGTTAGGTGAGCGCTGCTGTGCTCACCTAACCCACACACGTGGCACCAAAATCACAGGAGGTCGGGGCGCCCCAGCCCTCGGGGCCGAAACAGGAGCGGCCCGACCCCTCGGGGAGATAGAGGGAGGGGCGGCCACGTCACCCTCGGGCCCGCCCCCCCCCCAAGGGGGTCGGGCCNCCCCCCCCCGGGCCCCCCCCCCCCCCCCCCGAGGGGGTTGGGCCACGTGGGTGACCGCGGCTACTCAAGCCTCTAGTCACGATACCCCCGGTCCCATGTCACCGACACATGTGTATCTGCCATCTGCATGAATAGATCAATAAGTATAGATGTATCTGTTATAAATTACCCTTTAGGGTTTATCTGTGATTGACATATTTATATTTGATTGGTTGATTCATGTAGATTTGCACTAGAGTACTAGCTAGTGTAGATTATCTTATTATCCCTTATCAGCCGATGCTGCTGATTGACATTAATGTGTCGATGAAGGCCGATAAGATTAGATTCATGCTTTAACCTTACGTTATTACAAGTGAGCCGATACAGCTTTGCCTTATCGGCTAGGCTATGACAATGCAACATCGGCCTATCGGCCGATCGGCCATTGTTTTCTAACATGGTTTACTTGTTTTCTTGTTGATTGCAGATCAAATCAACTGGCACGCTCTGCACACGACTAGGCAAGCCATTTGGACCTGCACTGGAGTAAAGCAAACCTCCCAGGCCGCCGTGGAAACGTGGAACCCGTTTGGTTGCAAGGTGTTAACGACCAAATTTGGTAAATCAAATATTAGATCTGAAGATAGAATCAAAGCGGATTTGGAGGAAGCTGGCGGTTACCAAAACAGAGCAAGAATCGGTTGGTGACCGAATCGGCTACGGTGTCTATCGACTGGTGACCGAATCGGCTATTGTGACCATCGGCTGAGACAGAGTCGGACAAGGATAGCCGATGTAGCCGATTCCGACGAAAGGATAACAGAGTCTGTGTCGGGGTTGGTTGGTGAGCTTCATGAGGATTCCCATATACGGATTGGGTCCGAAGAAGGGAATTGTATCTATTAATTAGAATATTTGTTAGTTTCCTTTTATCTTTAGGAAAGTGTGTTTAGTGTCCCTTAAGGACTTTATGTTTTTCTTTTATCTTTAGGAAAGTTTCTTTCTTGTCCTACAAGGACTAGTATCTCCCCATGGGTATAAATATGTACACCCGGGGTTATTGTAATCTATCAACTCTCGATCAATACAATTCGGCGCATCGCCACCTTTTACTCTGTTACGGTTTCTTTATCAACCGGCGGAATTTGGCACCTGACGCGGGGCTGCATCGGCTGTCGATCTCCGGCGAAGGGGTAAGTCCAATGTTCCGTCGGTTCAGGCAATTGTATCATCTACGTCGGCGTCGTTCAAGGCTGCATCAGTACATTCGACCTCTTGGATTGCTCTGGTTTGGATGATATATTTGCCTGACTATTTATCATATGTCTTCTGTTAATCTAGTATTAGCATCTCGATTTAGTTTTATCGGCTGCTTCTCGTTTTAGGGTTTCTGCCGGTATCGGCTAAATCGTCTTGCTAGATTAGATTAGCTTAGGCATCCACCACCCTGAAAATCAGTCAAGGGCTTGATCATCTAGATACCGTGTTTCTTTACATACTTAGTGCTGCATCAGTTGAGTTTGACCTACTAAGTCGTGCTTAGAACCATGAATCTCTAGCCTGCTTTTTGATTGCCGATAAGGGTTTCATCGGGGTTTCAGCCGATGAATTATCTGGACGTTGCATCGGCTTATAAGGATTGCATATAAGTTGAATTTAGCCGATGACAACAAAGGTTTCACTGTTTAATCTAATCTTGTGGATTTTATTGCATTGGATCTATGTTAGATTTACTTCATCGGCTATGATATGAATATATATAATCTCTCTCTTGAGGTGTTTTTAGACGTAAGTGATTTATACTGTCTCGGCGCCCTGTCCGATCTATCCCAGTCACTTGGTTTAAATATATTTTGAGATTTAGATTATGTATCATTGATATCTACAGCCGATCGAGTATGTCTAACTTTCGTTTTACTTTATCAAGTCATTGCCGATCTAATGCATATTATCATCAGCCGATTGTCTCTTTGTCAAGTGTCAGAATCTACATTGAACACATAGCCGATAGCTCAAAACCCTATCGCTATCGGCTGCTATCAGGATCGGCTGGAATTACTACATCGGCTATGTTGGCCGATCGGTTCTTTGATCTGTCGTTTGTATATCTTGTCAGTTGCAGGATCAAACTGACTGGCACGCCCGCATCTCACCAAGATTTGGACCTGCACTGGAGCTAAGCAGATCTCCCAGGCCAGTGTGTGTTTTTTGCATCAACACAAGGCGGGTTGAAATTCTGCGCCAACACGCTTTTGGCACGCCTGGTGGGACATCAAGACTACAAGCTTTGCAACATCAACAAGATCACTACGAGATGTCGAAGCAGGCCGAGATCTCCGAGGAGAACGTCGTCTCCGTGACCGTCGACCAGCTCAACGCAGAGCAGAAAGCCGAGATGAAGAAGCTGGTCGAGCAGTTCCAAAATATGTATTTGCAGACATATTCTAGAACTCGGCAAGGCACCCTGATCCAAAAATCTAAGGTGGTAATGCCGAGTCCTGGAGATGGAGCTAGCACGTCGGCGGCGGCACACGACCACACCGTCAAAACCAAGGATACCGCGGCGCCGACATTGCAAGACAGGATTGACTCCGCAGTTCACTCTGCGCTAGTCAAGCAGTCGGGGATCCTGGTGAACACGCTGACCAATACGGTCAAATCGATTCTAGATGGGTCAATCCACCAGTACAAGCCTCAAGGCCCGATTTATCTGCCAGAAAATAAATTCCCTGCCTATCGGACCTTGAGGAACGACCTGAGCACGGCTCAGCAGACGGCGCCGATGCCACCCCCATCGGCGCAGCCAACAACAACACTGCCGCTGGTCCTCACCAGGCAGACAGGAGGGAGCCCTCAGCATATCACGGAGGAGCAATATGCACAATGGACCAAGGGAAAGCAACCAGTAGTCGAGCCGATGCAGCAAATTCCTTCTAACCCGCCATCGGCCGGACAACATCAAGCTCCCACGTTCAGTAATCCTCCACCACAAGCTGCGTACAACGCGCCACAAGGCTACCAGCAGTATACCACAGGGCAATACGGCGCGCAGAACCTTGATCACCATTATCAGCCGTACTCTCCTAGGCAGTATCAGGCAGAGGGCTTGCAACAATCATATCAGCAAGACCTCCCACATTGGCCCGCAGGATACTGGGCTGACATGATAGCCGAAGTGATGCGAGATCAGTTCGGCTTGAAGCCCAAGGAGAATTCTACAGTGTATCGGTACCCGTACCCCGAGGAGTTCGATAGAGTGCCACTGCCGAGCCGATACAAGATCCCGGATTTCTCCAAGTTCTCAGGGCAAGACAATGTCTCGACATACGAGCACGTGAGCCGATTCCTAGCACAGTGCGGGGAGGCATCGACCATAGAGGTGTTGAGGGTGAGGTTTTTCCCTCTGTCCTTGTCAGGGTCAGCATTTACATGGTTTTCCTCTTTACCCTGCAATTCCATCAGAGGATGGATAGATTTAGAGAAGCAGTTTCACAGATACTTCTACAATGGTGTACAAGAAATGAAGCTATCTGATTTTACTGCCATTAGGCAACGAGTGGATGAATCGGTCCCAGAGTATATTCAAAGATTTAGGGACATAAGAAACAGGTGTTATAGCCTTAGCCTGACCGATTCACAGCTCGCCGATTTGGCGTTCCAAGGATTACTGGGGTCGATACGAGAGAGGTTCTCCTCTCAGGAATTCGACAGCCTAGCCCAGCTAGCACAACGGGTATCGGCCCATGAGCAATGATTTCAGGAGGCGAAGAAATTTGCAAAGAAAATTAATACAATGTATCAGTACGCCTCCGACGACGATGATGAAGAAGATGCTGATGTCGACCTGGCTGAATGGGCCCGGATGAAGAAGCCGACAACATGCCAGTGGGCCAAGAAGGGCGACAAAGAGGATAAATACAACTTCGACATCAACAAGGCCGACAAAATATTTGACTTACTTTTGCAGGAAAAGCAGATCCAGCTGTCGGTAGGTCATATACTGCCATCGACCGAAGAAATCAAGAAGAGAAGATATTGCAAGTGGCATAACTCTTATTCACACCATACCAATGAATGCAAGATCTTCAGGCAACAGATCCAATCGGCTATCAAACAAGGCAGAATTAAGATCGATGATGCCAAGCGGCCGATGAAGATCGAAGGACACCCGTTCCCAGTCAACATGGTGCGGGCGGACAGGGCCGATGGCAGTGGCCATCGGACCAGCAAGCGACCTCATCAGACCTCTGAAGGACTAATCAGAAAATACCAGCGGCGGCAAGAAGAACAAGCTCAAGACTACGCCTATCAAGACAACTCCTACGACCCACATTGGGAGTGCGAGTTTGTTGACGCCAAATCCGTACCGCCGATGTGGACCCGGCGCGCGGACACACGAAGGCCTGGGAGATCTGCTTAGCTCCAGTGCAGGTCCTAAAATTGATGAAGCGCGGACGTGCCAGTCAGTTTGATCCTACCACTGACAAGATATGCAAAATAGCAGAACAAAAGATCTATCGGCCGATAAGCCGATAAGGCAAAAACGTATCGGCCGATAGGCCGATAGCCAAAACAACCGATCAGCCGATGGGCCGATGGCACAGTCCCAGCCGATGCCGGTACCAGCCAATGTAGTTAGGGTTTCGAACCATCGGCTGTGTACTAAGCAAACATTTATATAAAGGCGATCGGCCAACGATAACATGATGATGTAGCAATGTGATAAAGCATAATCCAAATATATAATAAACATTGATCTGAAGATTAGAATACACATCGGCCAAAGGTCCGATGGCATAAACTCTCAATAAACAGATAAACAATAAATACTCTGTTGTCATCGGCCTGATCCAATCTATATGTAAAACTATTGGGCCGATGCAACGTCCAAATAACTCACCGGCTGAAACCCCGATGAAACCCTTATTGGCAGTCAATAAGCAGGCTAGAGATTACGGTTCTAATCACGACTTAGTAGGTCAAACCGAACTGATGCAGCACTAAGTATGAGAAGAAACGCAAGACCTAGACAATCAAGCCCTTGACTGATTTTCAGGGTGGTCGATACCTTAGCCAATCTAATCTAGCAAGGCGATTTAGTTGATACCGGCATAAACCCTAAAGCGAATCTCGGCCGATAAGACTAAATCGAGAAACCGAACTAGATTGACTAAGATATATGATAATAGGTGCTTACGTTGTTGAGATCAGAACGACGAAGCCCTAGCCCCGACAACGTAGGCAGCCATAACGAGACTTACCCCTCGCGAGAAGGGCATGAGCTCGCCGAAGAAGACGAAAAGTAAAGGTTGGCGATGCGCCGAAGTTGATTGATCGTGAGATAATTTACATGTACCCTGGGCTTACATATTTATACCCATAGGCTAACAAAGATCCTAACAAATTAGGACTCAAACTTTCCTAAAGATAAAAGGAAAAGGATAAAGTCCTTGCCGGACACTAACACACTTTCCTAAAGATAAAACAGAAAGCTAACAAACTCTTCCTAATTAAGAGATACAAGCCGCATCCTCCTCAAACTCGGTCTTCTCTGGATAAGATCTTCCCGAATCTAACAAGAATCCGACTGCTGTTAGTAGTTAGTTTAAGATAACCCTCATCGGCCGATATAAGACTCTAGGCCGATACCAACCTTGAGCCGATATGGATCCTGGGCCGATGGGGTCTTCTGGGCTTACCAAATTCTGGTGTTAACAGAGTTTTTTCGGTTCTGCTGGAATGAGGGAATGAGGTTACCATCTATCCTGGAGTGCCCTGCATGCAATGGTGCAGAAGATTCTTATCAGGGCAGCTCAAGCAGGCAAGCGCATCGGCCGGCCAAGCAAAGAAAATCTGTTCATGAGAGGTTAGGGCCGATGCACCAAGATCAACAGACCGAAGCCGAAGAGCAGGTCCAAAATCCTCAGTGGGGCCCAAGCGACGTGTTTACTAAAACCCAAAAACAACGGGTACAAAGGCTGAGGAAAAAAGAGCAGGTCCAGGAGCAGCAAGCGACAATAGCCCATCGGCCCACCAGGACTAAAAAAGAGTGGAGGATAAAATCCACGGTGGTTAAGGCCGATGAAGGCACCTCCAATACAGCTCGAGCTTCTACGGCTGCAAAAGGTAAAAACATAGCATCGGCGTCTATTAATATGGTTTTTATATTGCCGGCAGAGTACAGCGTGCAGGCGACCGATGAAGCAGTAGCCGACGATGAGCAGTCCTCGGCTAGGCTACAGTTGTCACCTGATCAAGCAATATTCGACAAGCCAGCTGATAGCAGCCACAGGCACCTATGGCTGTTATACATCAAGGGATTCATCAACGGGCGGCCGATGACAAAGATGTTGGTCGATGGCGGCGCAGCGGTGAACTTAATGCCATATACAACCTTCAGGAAGCTTGGAAAAGTGCCGGAGGACCTCATCAAGACCAACATGGTGCTCAAAGACTTCGGTGGCAACGCATCAGAGGCGAAGGAGGTGTTGAATGTAGAGCTCACCGTGGGAAATAAGACGATACCCACCACCTTCTTCGTTTTCGATGGAAAGGGTTCCTACAGCCTGTTGTTCGGACGGGATTGGATCCACGCAAACTGCTGCGTCCCTTCAACAATGCACCAATGTCTAATACAATGGCAAGGGGACCTGTTGATGCAAAAAACACACACTGGCCTGGGAGATCTGCTTAGCTCCAGTGCAGGTCCAAATCTTGGTGAGATGCGAGCGTGCCAGTCAGTTTGATCCTGCAACTGACAAGATATACAAATGACAGATCAAAGAACCGATCGGCCAACATAGCCGATATAGTAATTCCAGCCGATCCTGATAACAGCCGATAGCGATAGGGTTTTGAGCTATCGGCTATGTGTCCAATGTAGTTTCTGACACTTGACAAAGAGACAATCGGCTGATGATAATATGCATTAGATCGGCAATGACTTGATAAAGTGAAACGAAAGTTAGACATACTCGATCGGCTGTAGATATCAATGATACATAATCTAAATCTCAAAATATATTTAAACTAAGTGATTGGGATAGATCGGACAGGGCGCCGAGACAGTATAAATCACTTATGTCTAAAAACACCTCAAGAGAGAGATTACATATATTCATAGCATAGCCGATGAAGTGAATCTAACATAGATCCAATGCCATAAAATCCACAAGATTAGATTAAACAGTGAAACCTTTGTTGTCATCGGCTAAATTCAACTTATATGCAATCCTTATAAGCCGATGCAACGTCCAGATAACTCATCGGCTGAAACCCCGATGAAACCCTTATCGGCAATCAAAAAGCAGGCTAGAGATTCATGGTTCTAAGCACGACTTAGTAGGTCAAACTCAACTGATGCAGCACTAAGTATGTAAAGAAACACGGTATCTAGATGATCAAGCCCTTGACTGATTTTCAGGGTGGTAGATGCCTAAGCTAATCTAATCTAGCAAGACGATTTAGTCGATACCAGCAGAAACCCTAAAACGAGAAGCAGCCGATAAAGCTAAATCGAGATGCTAATACTAGATTAACAGAAGACATATGATAAATAGCCAGGCAAATATATTATCCAAACCAGAGCAATCCAAGAGGTCGAATGTACTGATGCAGCCTTGAACGACGCCGACGTAGATGATACAATTGCCTGAACCGACGGAACATTGGACTTACCCCTTCGCCGGAGATCGACAGCCGATGCAGCCCCGCGTCAGGTGCCAAATTCCGCCGGTTGATAAATAAACCGTAACAGAGTAAAAGGTGGCGATGCGCCGAATTGTATTGATCGAGAGTTGATAGATTACAATAACCCCGGGTGTACATATTTATACCCATGGGGAGATACTAGTCCTTGTAGGACAAGAAAGAAACTTTCCTAAAGATAAAAGAAAAACATAAAGTCCTTAAGGGACACTAAACACACTTTCCTAAAGATAAAAGGAAACTAACAAATATTCTAATTAATAGATACAATTGCCTTCTTCGGACTCAATCCGCACGTGGCAATCCTCATGAAGCACACCAACCGAACCCGACAATGATCCTGCCATCTCCTTATCGGAATCGGCTACATCGGCTATCCTTGTCCGATTCTGTTTCAGCCGATGCACACCGTAGCCGATTTGGCTTGCAGCCGATTCATACTCTGTTTCTGTAATCGCTTATCTCCTCCAATCGGCTTCGGCTTTAACTCTGAATCCAATGCATGATTTACCAAATTTCGTCGTTAACACATGCCCCCCAGTTTTGGAGTATGGGAACTCATGCTTCAAAATTATCTTCTGTGACTCCAAAATTGATCCTCTTTTGCTTCTTGCAATCGGCCTTCATGAGCCGATACCGTCTGCATTAGATGAGCTAGGCTGTCAAACTTGTGGCAAAAGAATTTATCCTTGATAGGTGCTGATAACCCCTGGAATGCAAGATCTGCTAGCTGCTCATCGCTTAGATTCAAACTATAACATCGGCTGCGGACATCACGAAATCTTTGTATATATTCCATAGCCGATTCTCCTTCTTGCTGCTGCACTGATATCAAATTTGAAAGTTTCATCTCACTGACGCCAGCAAAGAAGTAGTCATGAAATTGCTTCTCAAGATCGGCCCATCTTCTAATGGAATTTGATGGTAGTGATGAAAACCATGTGAAGGCCGATCCAGTCAAAGACAGTGGAAAAAATCTAACTCTCAGAGCTTCCTCAGCCGATGCTTCCCCACATTGCACTAAGAATCGGCTGATGTGTTCCATTGTAGATATATCATCTTGCCCTGAGAACTTGGAGAAATCTGGAACCTTGTATCGATGTGGCAATGACACCCTATCAAACCACTCAGGATATGGCAGCCGATACACAGAAGTTTGTTCCTTGGGCTTTATTCCAAACTGCTCCTCTATTACCTTTGCAATTCTATCGGCCAAATCGTTGTTATATTGATGCCCATATTGATGAAGTTCTTCTGGCCGATGTTGATATGGCTCATCATGTTGATACTGATATGCTTGCCCCCCGAGCCGATATTGTTGCTGCTGATGATGCTGAAGTTGTTCGCCGATTTGCCCCCCTGGCTGATTTTTGTAAGCAACTACTTCAGGAACTATCTGCTTGATCAAATCTTGTAACGTACTCATCAAAACCCCAGACTGATCAAACAAAGTACGATGAACTGCTTCATTAATACTTTCTTGAATAATTTCATCGATCGGCTTAAGAGATTGTTCCTTCTCGGCATTGACTTCTTCTTCAGACATGTTGGGTAGAAAACTCGTGTCCCACCGGGCGTGCCAAAAGCGTGTTGATGCAAAAAACACACACTGGCCTGGGAGATCTGCTTAGCTCCAGTGCAGGTCCAAATCTTGGTG
Organism: Oryza officinalis; assembly: GCA_008326285.1. Taxonomy (NCBI): domain Eukaryota; kingdom Viridiplantae; phylum Streptophyta; class Magnoliopsida; order Poales; family Poaceae; genus Oryza; species Oryza officinalis. Next base: position 54,146,958 of record BDMV01000001.1, on the reverse strand, counting down.
AGATGCAGGCGTGCCAGTCAGTTTGATCCTGCAACTGACAAGATATACAAACGACAGATCAAAGAACCGATCGGCCAACATAGCCGATGTAGTAATTCCAGCCGATCCTGATAACAGCCGATAGCGATAGGGTTTTGAGCTATCGGCTATGTGTTCAATGTAGATTCTGACACTTGACAAAGAGACAATCGGCTGATGATAATATGCATTAGATCGGCAATGACTTGATAAAGTGAAACGAAAGTTAGACATACTCGATCGGCTGTAGATATCAATGATACATAATCTAAATCTCAAAATATATTTAAACCAAGTGATTGGGATAGATCGGACAGGGCGCCGAGACAGTATAAATCACTTATGTCTAAAAACACCTCAAGAGAGAGATTATATATATTCATAGCATAGCCGATGAAGTGAATCTAACATAGATCCAATGCCATAAAATCCACAAGATTAGATTAAACAGTGAAACCTTTGTTGTCATCGGCTAAATTCAACTTATATGCAATCCTTATAAGCCGATGCAACGTCCAGATAACTCATCGGCTGAAACCCCGATGAAACCCTTATCGGCAATCAAAAAGCAGGCTAGAGATTCATGGTTCTAAGCACGACTTAGTAGGTCAAACTCAACTGATGCAGCACTAAGTATGTAAAGAAACACGGTATCTAGATGATCAAGCCCTTGACTGATTTTCAGGGTGGTAGATGCCTAAGCTAATCTAATCTAGCAAGACGATTTAGTCGATACCAGCAGAAACCCTAAAACGAGAAGCAGCCGATAAAGCTAAATCGAGATGCTAATACTAGATTAACAGAAGACATATGATAAATAGCCAGGCAAATATATTATCCAAACCAGAGCAATCCAAGAGGTCGAATGTACTGATGCAGCCTTGAACGACGCCGACGTAGATGATACAATTGCCTGAACCGACGGAACATTGGACTTACCCCTTCGCCGGAGATCGACAGCCGATGCAGCCCCGCGTCAGGTGCCAAATTCCGCCGGTTGATAAGTAAACCGTAACAGAGTAAAAGGTGGCGATGCGCCGAATTGTATTGATCGAGAGTTGATCTTTTACAATAACCCCGGGTGTACATATTTATACCCATGGGGAGATACTAGTCCTTGTAGGACAAGAAAGAAACTTTCCTAAAGATAAAAGAAAAACATAAAGTCCTTAAGGGACACTAAACACACTTTCCTAAAGATAAAAGGAAACTAACAAATATTCTAATTAATAGATACAATTGCCTTCTTCGGACTCAATCCGCACGTGGCAATCCTCATGAAGCACATCAACCGAACCCGACAATGATTCTGCCATCTCCTTATCGGAATCGGCTACATCGGCTATCCTTGTCCGATTCTGTTTCAGCCGATGCACACCGTAGCCGATTTGGCTTGCAGCCGATTCATACTCTGTTTCTGTAATCGCTTATCTCCTCCAATCAGCTTCTGAATCCAATGCATGATTTACCAAATTTCGTCGTTAACAGGACCAGGTCGAGATCGTGCAGGCCGATCGGTCAGTACACGTACCCAATGCCGATCTCGTAGTTTGGGAGATGGAGGGAATCGATTGTTTGTCTGGGCGAGTCTGGGACGCCGATTTCCTCAAAGTAACTTATTGTGACATCGAGACGATTGAAGATCAAGACAAGCAGTTGCTTTAACATAGATGAATCATCCACCGTCCAAGACGAACAAGCTAGTCCCTACACAGATGATGCGGTGGATGAGTTAGATGGAAAATTGGGACAAGGCTTCACGTCGGCCGATCAGCTCAAAGAAGTTGATATAGGGATAGGTGACAGGCCTAGGCCGACGTATGTAAGTGCAAACCTACCAGAGGAATATAAGAATAATTTGATAAATCTTTTGAAAGAGTTTGTAGATTGTTTTGCATGGGACTACCATGAGATGCCAGGATTAAGCCGATCGATCGTAGAACATTGGCTACCTATCAAACTTTTGGCGCAGAATTTTAACCCGTCCAACAAGAAAAACGGGTTCTGCGTTTCCACGGCGGCCTGGGAGGTTTGCTTTACTCCAGTGCGGGTCCAAATGGCTTGCCTAGTAATGTGCAGAGCGTGCCAGTTGATTTGATCTGCAATCAACAAGAAACAAGTAAACCATGTCAGAAAACAATGGTCGATCGGCCGATAGACCGATGACACATTGTCATAGCCCAGCCAATAGGGCAAAGCTATATCGGCTCACTCGTGGTAAAGCAAGGTTAAAGCATGAATCTAATCTTATCGGCCTTCATCGACAAATTAATGTCAATTAATGGCATCGGCCGATAAGGTTCTTATGAAGATAAATACAATAGCTAATACTCCAGTGCAAACTTATACAAGTCAATCGGCCAATATAAATACACCAATCACAGAGAAATCTTGAAAACACCCTGTAACCGACATACTTATATTTACTAATCCACATGTATAAGTGGCAAACACATGCAAGAACATAAAGCAATTACATGCATTAGATAAGACTGGCTGAAACCCCGGTACTATCCTTAATTACAACCAAAAACAGGCTTCGTGTTAGATCTCAAAACAGGACTAAGGTCGATGGCAACTCAGAGTGTGAGTTGAGACTTAACACAAAAGAAATCAAGTCGCCGATTGCTTTTGCGGATGGTAGATGCATTGAACAATCTAACCAAGCATAACAATTAAACCACCGTCGGCGATAAACCCCAAAACGAGTAAATCGCCGGCGAAGCGTAATTAAAACGCCTGCCAAGATTATCCAAGACATGATAAATGACGATCACATCATCGAGGCTTAACGTGTCTAAAGCGACACGCTAGCCCCGACGATGCAAATCGTCGGGAACGAGTTCTTACCTCTGCTCCGGGAAGCAAGAACTCATCGAAATCAACCTCTCGCGAAGGTTGGCGATGCGCCGAAGTAGATTGAATTGGTTTGTTGTATTGAGAGTTGAGAGAGTTTCTATGTACAAACTATCGGGATATTTATACCCGAGATTACAACAGGGTCCTTGTAGGACACGACCTTATCTCTAACAAACAACAAGTCTTTACGGCAGACTTTTGCCACAGATTAAATCTAAACCTACTTGATTTACAAGATACAATTGCCTAAAACCGAGCCTTATCTCTATTTGGCAACTTCCTTGAAGCTTATCCTGAGCCCAAACCAAGCCCATGCTGACTCTGTCAACTTACAATCCGTATCGGCCAACAACCACAGCAGATCCGTATCGGCCGATACGCTCTTCCTGGCAGCACCTTTCCCAGTCCGATACGGTTACCGAGTCCGATACAAGACCTGGTTCGACTCCAACTTAGCTCTTTCTCTCTGCTTCGGTTTCCTCTTTCTTCTCCGGGTCGATTACGAAAAATCGCTGTTAACACATGCCCCCCAATTCCGCTTCATTATATAATGTGGCGGAATTAGCCCCAAAGAACTCATCGACTTCCTTGCTAGGGTTTGTCTGAAAACCGCGCAGATCTAGATTCACATATTTCCGCCGCCGATCTAGCAATCACCCGCGTTCCTCAACTCTGGCGACTCCTCAACGTTCCATCGGCATCAACCCCCACAACGGCGACCTCTTCAACAACACCAATGGCTTCCGCTCCATTTTACGCCTTCGAGATCCCTGTGGTAAATCAATCTCCTCTGCATCCACATTCTCATTTTCCTGCCGATTTCTTCAAACTAGGGATTCAACTTTTTGCCCCCCGGGTCTTATGTCTCCATCGTTGTTTCTATGATATAGGTCTTCAAAAACCAAATCTTGATCCCCACCAACGACAAATCCCACAGATTCCTGTTAGGCCCCATGGGCGACTGCGACCCAACTTGGCTGATCAACGCTGAGACGAACAGGATCCCATTCAAGCAGGTCAGACCCAATGTCTCTTCATGGAAACACACTTTCAGGTCCTGGCCGTCGAAGCTTAATGGATACAGGACCTGACATAAAAGAATCGCTGCAGCCAAACAGGTCCACTGGGACAAAATAGGGATCAGCCAATGCATTACTTTGTCCCTGGCCGATACCAAGAAAAATGAGCCACTCATGTCGGCGGCTACCTATTTCTGGTCCAGCACCTTGAACGCATTCCTGTTCAAGCAAGGTCCGATGACCCCAACCTTGATCGATGTCAAGATGCTAACAGGACTAGACATCCAGTCAGAAATCAACCCCTTCAGCCTCCTAGCAACCAGCAGCCACAAATTGAAAACCAAGAAGATTGGAGGCTGGTCTGGATACATCTCTGAACATATGGAACAAGGGTCAGTCCCAGAGAGAGAACATGTGGCCTTCCTGACACTGTGGTTAGAGAGATTTGTCTTCTATGGATCGACCTGTGGCCCCACTACCAACTGCCAACATCTGGCCCAAGCTCTGGTCGACAAGAAACAAATCCCCCTTGGTCGATATCTCTTGAGAGCTGTATATCGGCTACTTCATATTGCCGCTCAAGATCTAATGCTGAAGCAAACTGTGGCACATGGAGGACCATGGTGGTTTATTCAGCTCTGGCTAACCATTCACACCAACACCATGGCTGATCGGTCTCCACTATCGGACTCCCTTTTCCCATCAAAATACGCCAATCATGAAGACCATAGAACCAGAAGATGCATGTCTTTTGGGGAGGCGGCTTCTGTCTATCCTGGAGCAGACCAATCGGCCGAAGACATGTCCACTTGGTTCATCCGATTCTACACCGGACCCCCATCAATTAAGATGGATATGTGCCTCTACCTCTCGGATCAGGATTTTGAACTCCCTGACGACCTGCAATTGAACCTGATAAATGACGACATGGAATCCCGAGAGTCGTTTATGATCAGCATCACCCCATGCCTGCTCCCAGTAGGCATATTTCAAGGAAGAAGCACCAGCGTATCTTATGAATTCTATACTCCCATGATAGCTGCTAGACAGTGCGGGCTTGGGCAACTCCCCATTAACTTATACTTCCATAGACTCCTAGAGAGCAGGGGCATAGTGCCGTCAGGATTAATCATGAGCAAGGCATTAGAAATCAGAGCTCCAAACCTGGGTGACTGCGACCGATTGCATTTGAGCCCCTTTATACATATCAGCTTCCAGACATGGTGGCAAGAATGGGCTGCTCACATTTTCCACCAATCGGCCAGATTCTACGTGACAGAGCTTATTCAAGGTATCAGCCCTCAGGTCCCAGACGAGCCGATCCCATCCATGAGCAACAGCGGCCAGAAAATTTCTTATGCTCAAGCCGTAGCTCCATCAGGGTCAACCATCCTGGAATTCATCATCGGCCTCACTGCCCCAAAGGTATCGTCATTACTCCAAGGGCCGATGACCAAAGAAAATCCCAAAAGGAAGGCGCCAGTTAAAAGAAAATCTCAAAAATCCAGTAAGAAGGCTAAGATTGATGACCAGGCCGATCTTGAAGAGCTAGACCCTTCCATAGAAGAATTCCTCGATGAACAAGTGATGGAGGAAGAGGTCGATGCAGCAGCTGCCGATGCGCCTGAAGAAGAAAATCCATCAGCCGGGACTGCTGAAGAAACATCGGCCCAGACCACTGCAATCTCATCGGCCGATGACCAAGCTGAAACCATCCGGCCAAGGAAAACCAAGCACGCAGTCCGCAAGGTAACGCATTTCCTTATTTGAATTTGTGTAATCCTCTTTCTATTGGTACACCATAATTTAATCCTTCGCAGGTTCTTGCGTCGACTTTGCTGAAGGAACGAACTCAATCGGCCCCTTTACCAAGAACTAAGAAAGCAACTCTACAAAGGCGTGAACGGGCCAAGGCTCGATTGAGGACTCCTTCTCCTTCTCCACCACCCTCTCCGATTGCTTCGGTAAGAGTTGACTTTGTATTGTCTTTATAAAAGCATACACCTGTTCATCATCTTCCTGTCTTTCTTCAGCCACAGGCTCCATCACCTGCACCTCATCGGCCAACCCCCTCACCTACTGTTTCAACACAGCAAAAGAAAGCCGATGCGAGTACCACTGATGCTCCATTACAGGTAAACAAGATTATTTCGATCCCCTTTTCGCCAATCCTCGTCTGATTAAGCTAACCGTGGCCTACACTAATACTTGCAGAACCTAGCCGATATGTTCTCTTTCGATATCGGCCAGTTTCTTGATGATGAGGACAAGGAGCCACCCATGATGGCTAAGGCGCTGATCTCTGAAGAACTGAAGGATCGACTGTCCGATATCGCCAATCGTCTTGAATCCTCATTGGAGTTTTTAGTGGAGGACTGCACTCCTATCAGAGCTAGGTGTTAACGACGAAATTTGGTAAATCATGTATTGGATTCAGAGTTAAAGCCGAAGTCGATTGGAGGAGATAAGCGATTACAGAAACAGAGTATGAATCGGCTGCAAGCCAAATCGGCTACGGTGTGCATCGGCTGAAACAGAATCGGACAAGGATAGCCGATGTAGCCGATTCCGATGAGGAGATGGCAGGATCATTGTCGGGTTCGGTTGGTGTGCTTCATGAGGATTGCCACGTGCGGATTGAGTCCAAAGAAGGCAATTGTATCTATTAATTAGAATATTTGTTAGTTTCTTTTTATCTTTAGGAAAGTGTGTTTAGTGTCCCTTAAGGACTTTATGTTTTTCTTTTATCTTTAGGAAAGTTTCTTTCTTGTCCTACAAGGACTAGTATCTCCCCATGGGTATAAATATGTACACCCGGGGTTATTGTAATCTATCAACTCTCGATCAATACAATTCGGCGCATCGCCACCTTTTACTCTGTTACGGTTTATTTATCAACCGGCGGAATTTGGCACCTGACGCGGGGCTGCATCGGCTGTCGATCTCCGGCGAAGGGGTAAGTCCAATGTTCCGTCAGTTCAGGCAATCGTATCATCTACGTCGGCATCGTTCAAGGCTGCATCAGTACATTCGACCTCTTGGATTGCTCTGGTTTGGATAATATATTTGCCTGGCTATTTATCATATGTCTTCTGTTAATCTAGTATTAGCATCTCGATTTAGTTTTATCGGCTGCTTCTCGTTTTAGGGTTTCTGCCGGTATCGACTAAATCGTCTTGCTAGATTAGATTAGCTTAGGCATCTACCACCCTGAAAATCAGTCAAGGGCTTGATCATCTAGATACCGTGTTTCTTTACATACTTAGTGCTGCATCAGTTGAGTTTGACCTACTAAGTCGTGTTTAGAATCATGAATCTCTAGCCTGCTTTTTGATTGCCGATAAGGGTTTCATCGGGGTTTCAGCCGATGAGTTATCTGGACGTTGCATCGGCTTATAAGGATTGCATATAAGTTGAATTTAGCCGATAACAACAAAGGTTTCACTGTTTAATTTAATCTTGTGGATTTTATGGCATTGGATCTATGTTAGATTCACTTCATCGGCTATGCTATGAATATATATAATCTCTCTCTTGAGATGTTTTTAGACATAAGTGATTTATACTGTCTCGGCGCCCTGTCCGATCTATCCCAATCACTTGGTTTAAATATATTTTGAGATTTAGATTATGTATCATTGATATCTACAGCCGATCGAGTATGTCTAACTTTCGTTTCACTTTATCAAGTCATTGCCGATCTAATGCATATTATCATCAGCTGATTGTCTCTTTGTCATTATTTACATCAAGTGTCAGAATCTACATTGAACACATAGCCGATAGCTCAAAACCCTATCGCTATCGGCTGTTATCAGGATCGGCTGGAAGTATTACATCGGCTATGTTGGTCGATCGATTGTTTTATCTGTCGTTTGTATATGCTGTCATCAGGATCGGCTGGAATTACTACATCGGCTATGTTGGCCGATCGGTTCTTTGATCTGCTATTTGTATATCTTGTCAGTTGCAGGATCAAACTGACTGGCACGCCCGCATCTCACCAAGATTTGGACCTGCACTGGAGCTAAGCAGATCTCCCAGGCCAGTGTGTGTTTTTTGCATCAACACCAGGGTACAAGAAATTCAAGATCAATTGCCCGAAGACCTGGTGGAGACCCTAACACCGGCCATTTTCTTGGAACAACATCGCTTCAAACTCCAAAAGGCTAAAGAAAGGATCGCAGAGAGGCGGGAACGTGAGAGCCTGGAATCGGCTATATCTGCTAGCAAGGCTCAAGTCAATTCTAACAAGACCAGATTGGATGAGCTAGTTGTAGAGCCGATTGTCTTGAAGAACAGGCTTGAAGAACTCCAACGCCTCGAAGCAGACCTCGTCTCCAAGCTAGAAGCAACTCGCAAGGAAATCCAAGAAGTCCAGGCCGGGATAGCTGCATCGCCGAAAGCCATAGAAGACCAGACGGCGAAGCTGAAGGCATCGGCCAAATACTTGGCAACCCTGAGTAAATCTCTAAAGCCGATCTCAGGGTCGATGGCCGATGACGCCCAGATTATAGAAAATATTGATCAAATCCATCGCAGGGCGATTGCAGCTATTGAAAACTTCTTAGGGTAATGTAATATACTTTATGTCTTTCTTGTAAACAGATACCTTCTCGCTATAATTGATTTCATCGGCCTACTGGCCGAATTTGATCAGCCCAAGTCTTCTTGCTGTAATTGATTTCATCGGCCTACTGGCCAAATTTGATCAGTCCAAGTCTGAAAAAATTTGAAGACCATGAACTTAAGCCAAAAAATCCATAAGCTTGAAAAATCTTGAAAAACTCCATAAGCTAGAAAGTCTTGAAAAAAAATTCCACAAGCTTGAAAGATCAGTTTTGAAAAATTCCACGAGCTTGAAAGATCCTAATCTTGCTGTATGTATATATGCCCCCCAAATTTTAGAAGATGAGGGCTCATGTTGTAAAATTTGAACTAAGGACGATACTGTATATCGGCCATCTAAAGACGATGGATAACCCATCGGCTATTATCATAAATCGGCTGAGGGGCCGATCATGAATCAATCCAGATGCTAGGATAATATTTCTTTAAGTACTTGCCATTAAGAGCTCGTCCATAAATCTCACCATCCAACCCCTTGAGCAAATAAGCATTGTGAGGGACACATCGATGAATCTGAAAAGGACCTTCCCAATTAGGTGACCACTTGCCGAATTTATTATCTCTGGAACCAATCGGCATTATTAATTTCCATACAAGATCTCCTTCCTCGAACGATTTGGCAACAACCTTTTTGTTGTAATGACGAACCACTCTGTCTTTATCACGTTTGATCTTTTCTAATGCCCGTAATCGGACATGCGCCAAGTCATCTAACTCATCAACCATAAGATTATGGTACTCATCGGCTGTCAAGTCGTCTTGCAAAGCAATCCTTCTTGAGCCAATGTTGGTTTCCCATGGCAGCACGGCTTCATGTCCATAAACCAACTGATACGGAGGCACTTGAATTGCACCATGGCAAGCCATCCGATACGCCCAAAGGGAATCGGCCAGCGTCGTGTGCCATTGCCTCGGCTGTTCGTCGATTTTCCTCTTGATTAGCTTGATTAAAGTCTTATTGGAAGCCTCTACCTGCCCATTAGCTTGCGCGTAGCAAGGAGAAGAATTTAATAATTTAATGCCCATGCTGTCGGCGAACTGGACGAACTCATCGGACACGAAGATTGATCCCTGATCGGTGGTTATTGTCTGAGGTAACCCAAACCGATATATGACATATTCCTTGACAAACTGAATTGCGTCTTTGGAATCAACCTTCTTAAGGGGAACGGCCTCAACCCACTTTGTGAAGTAATCTGTAGCCACTAAGATATATTTGTGTCCCTTGCTTGATGGCGAGTTAATCTGGCCGATCATATCTATTCCCCATCCATGAAACGGTCACGGCTTTATGATTGGATGCATAGCCGATGCCGGTGCTCTCTGAATTGCTCCAAATTTCTGACAACCCTGACATCCTTTATAATACTTGAAACAATCCTCTAGCATGGTTGGCCAAAAATATCCAACGCGCTTCAACAGCCATCTCATTTTATGGGCCGATTGATGGGTTCCACAAATCCCTTCGTGTACCTCGCTCATAACAATTTTGGCCTCCTCGGGACCTAGGCACTTGAGTAAGACACCATCAATCGTTCGATAATACAGGTCATCGTCTAGTAGGACATAATGTAAAACTTTATACTTCATTCTTCGTGACGCTGATTGAGAAGGATTTCTCAAATACTCGATGATATCAAACCTCCAGTCATCGGCATGCACGAGAGCAATCTGAATTTGAACATCTTTCGCCATTGGCCTGTATCCCGATGCCCCCTGAGCTAGATCATTGGCCTCGAAGTTTTGCTTCCTGGGTATATGTCTCATCGTCACCATCTTGAACGCTTGGAGCAACACCTTGCACTCTTCATTGTAGACTTTGAGAATATCATCTTTGCATTCATACTCTTCAGAAAGTTGATTAATTACCAGTTGTGAATCACCAATGATCTCTACGGAATCGGCCTCGACTTCTCGTAATAACTGCAAGCCTTTAAGCACCACTTCGTACTCTGCTTGATTGTTAGTATAATAAGGCTTGATAGTAAAAGCAAACTCAAAACTTGCCCCCCGAGGGGATATGATAACTAGGCCGATACCGCATCCATGCCTGCAGACGGATCCATCAAAATACAATGTCCATGGCACAATATCTGCATATGCAACTGACTCATCTCTGTGTTGAACAATGAAATTGGCCAGGGCTTGTCCTTTGATTGCTTTGGCCGATTCATATCTGAGATCAAACTCTGTTAAGGCAAAAATCCACTTCCCAATTCTTCCTTTTAACACAAGGGCCGATAACATATATTTCATCACATCGGTTCATCACATCGGCCTTACTCACCACAATGCACTCATTGGAAAGTAAATAATGCCTCATTTTAGTACATGAAAAATATAAGCACAAACATAATCTCTCCATCGGCGTGTACCTTGTCTCGACGTCTAACATCCTCCTACTAAGATAAAAAATAGCTCTTTCCTTACCATCAATATCAATCTAACCAAGCATAACAATTAAACCACCATCGGCGATAAACCCCAAAACGAGTAAATCGCCGGCGAAGCGTAATTAAAACGCCTGCCAAGATTATCCAAGACATGATAAACGACGATCACATCATCGAGCCTTAACGTGTCTAAAGCGACACGCTAGCCCCGACGATGCAAATCGTCGGGAACGAGTCCTTACCTCTGCTCCGGGAAGCAAGAACTCGTCGAAATCAACCTCTTGCGAGGGTTGGCGATGCGCCGAAGTAGATTGAATTGGTTTGTTGTATTGAGAGTTGAGAGAGTTTCTATGTACAAACTATCAGGATATTTATACCCGAGATTACAACAGGGTCCTTGTAGGATACGACCTTATCTCTAACAAACAACAAGTCTTTACGGCAGACTTTTGCCACAGATTAAATCTAAACCTACTTGATTTACAAGATACAATTGCCTAAAACCGAGCCTTATCTCTATTTGGCAACTTCCTTGAAGCTTATCCTGAGCCCAAACCAAGCTCACGCTGACTCTGTCAACTTACAATCCGTATCAGCCAACAACCACAGCGGATCCATATCGGCCGATACGCTCTTCCTAGCAGCACCTTTCCCAGTCCGATACGGTTACCGAGTCCGATACAAGACCTGGTTCGACTCCAACTTAGCTCTTTCTCTCTGCTTCGGTTTCCTCTTTCTTCTCCGGGTCGATTACGAAAAATCGCTGTTAACACAAACCAGGCTATCGGCCATTTAAACAATCTCCTAGGAGATTTAAGGCCGATATGTATGAAGCTATCAAAGCAGAGATCACAAGGCTTTACGACGCCAACTTTATCAGACCTTGCCGATACGCGGAGTGGGTCTCCAACATAGTTCCAGTGTTGAAGAAGAACGGCAAGCTAAGGGTATGTATCGATTTCAGAGATCTAAATAAGGCAACGCCAAAGGACGAGTACCCTATGCCATTGGCCGATTTGCTAGTCGACGCTGCATCTGGGCATAAGATTATCAGTTTTATGGATGGAAACGGAGGCTACAATCAGATCTTTATGGCTAAGGAAGACATTCACAAGACAGCTTTCAGATGCCCAGGGGCAATCGGCCTGTACGAGTGGGTTGTTATGACCTTTGGTTTGAAAAATGCTGGAGCTACTTATCAGAGGGCCATGAATTATATTTTTCATGATCTTATCGGTTCTTTGATTGAGGTTTATATAGATGATGTCGTCGTGAAGTCAAAAGAGTATGATATGCACTTGGCCGATTTACGCAAGGTACTAGAAAGAGCAAGGAAATATGGTTTAAAGATGAACCCTAACAAGTGTGCCTTTGGCGTATCGGCCGGTCAGTTTTTGGGTTTCTTGGTCCATGTGAGGGGAATTGAAATTACACAGAAGAGTATTGATGCCATCCAGAAAATCAAGCCTCCAGAGAACAAGACCAAGTTACAATCTCTGCTCGGGAAGATCAACTTTGTCCGGCGTTTTATATCAAATATTTCAGGCAGAATAGAGCCATTCACTCCACTGTTAAAGATAAAGGACGATCAGGAGTTCGTATGGGGTGATAAGCAACAGAAGGCGCTGGACGATATCAAGGAGTATTTAACCTCTCCCCCAGTTTTAATCCCTCCATAGAAAGGGGTTCCGTTCAGGCTGTACCTATCGGCCGATGAGAAATCCATCGGCTCAGTCTTGGTTCAAAATATTGATGGTACGGAAAGAGCTATTTTTTATCTCAGTAGGAGGATGTTAGACGCCGAGACAAGGTACACGCCGGTGGAGAAATTATGTTTGTGCTTATATTTTTCATGTACTAAATTGAGGCATTATTTACTTTCCAACGAGTGCATTGTGGTAAGTAAGGCCGATGTGATGAAATACATGTTATCGGCCCCTGTTTTAAAAGGAAGAATTGGGAAGTGGATTTTTGCTCAAACAGAGTTTGACCTCAGATATGAATCGGCCAAAGCAATCAAAGAACAAGCCCTGGCCGATTTCATTGTTCAGCACAGAGATGAGTCAATTGCATATGCAGATATTGTGCCATGGACATTGTATTTTGATGGATCCGTCTGCAGACATGGATGCGGTATCAGCCTGGTCATTATATCCCCTCGGGGGGCAAGCTTTGAGTTTGCTTTTACTATCAAGCCTTATTATACTAACAATCAAGTAGAGTATGAAGCGGTACTTAAAGGTTTGCAGTTATTACAAGAGGTCGAGGCCGATTCCGTCGAGATCATTGGTGATTCACAGCTGGTAATTAATCAACTTTTTGGAGAGTATGAATGCAAAGATGATATTCTCAAAGTCTACAATGAAGAGTGCAAGGTGTTGCTCCAAGCGTTCAAGATGGTGACGATGAGACATATACCCAGGAAGCAAAACTTCGAGGCCAATGATCTAGCTCAAGGGGCATCGGGATACAGGCCGATGGTCAAGGATGTACGGGTTCAAATCGTTGCCGTGGACGCCGACGATTGGAGATTTGCTATCATCGGTTATTTAAAGAATCCTTCCCAGTCGGCGTCACGACAAATGAAATACAAAGTGTTGCAGTATGTCCTGTTAGATAATGACTTATACCATCGGACGGTTGATGTTGTCTTGCTCAAGTGCCTAGGTCCTGAGGAGGCCAAAATTGTTATGAGCGAGGTCCATGAAGGGATTTGTGGAACACATCAATCGGCCCATAAAATGAGGTGGCTTTTAAAGCACGTTGGATATTTTTGGCCGACAATGCTAGAGGATTGTTTCAAATATTATAAAGGATGTCAAGATTGTCAGAAATTTGGAGCAATTCAGCGAGCACCGGCATCGGCTATGCATCTAATCATAAAGCCATGGCAGTTTCGTGGATGGGGAATAGATATGATCGGCCAGATAAACCCGCCATCAAGCAAGGGACACAAATATATCTTAGTGGCTACAGATTACTTCACAAAGTGGGTTGAGGCCGTTCCCCTTAAGAAGGTTGATTCCAAGGATGCGATTCAGTTTGCAAGGAATATATCATATATCGGTTTGGGTTACCTCAGACAATAACCACCGATCAGGGATCAATCTTCGTGTCCGATGAGTTTGTCCAGTTTGCCGACAGCATGGGCATTAAATTATTAAATTCTTCTCCATATTACGCGCAAGCTAATGGGCAGGCAGAGGCTTCTAATAAGACTTTAATCAAGCTAATCAAGAGGAAATTCGACGAACAGCCGAAGCAATGGCACACGACGCTGGCTGATTCCCTTTGGGCGTATCGGATGGCTTGCCATGGTGCGGTTCAAGTGCCTCCGTATCAGTTGGTTTATGGACATGAAGTTGTGCTGCCATGGGAAACCAACATCGGCTCAAGAAGGATTGCTTTGCAAGACGACTTGACAGCCGATGAGTACCATAATCTTATGGTTGATGAGTTAGATGACTTGGCGCATGTCCGATTATGGACATTAGAAAAGATCAAACGTGATAAAGACAGAGTGGCTCGTCATTATAACAAAAAGGTTGTTGCCAAGTCATTTGAGGAAGGGGATCTTGTATGGAAGTTAATAATGCCGATTGGTTCCAGAGATAATAAATTCGGCAAGTGGTCACTGTTGATGCAAAAAACACACACTGGCCTGGGAGATCTGCTTAGCTCCAGTGCAGGTCCAAATCTTGGTGAGATGCGGGCGTGCCAGTCAGTTTGATCCTGCAACTGACAAGATATACAAACGACAGATCAAAGAACCGATCGGCCAACATAGCCGATGTAGTAATTCCAGCCGATCCTGATAACAGCCGATAGCGATAGGGTTTTGAGCTATCGGCTATGTGTTCAATGTAGATTCTGACACTTGACAAAGAACCAATCGGCTGATGATAATATGCATTAGACCGGCAATGACTTGATAAAGTGAAACGAAAGTTAGACATACTCGATCGGCTGTAGATATCAATGATACATAATCTAAATCTCAAAATATATTTAAACCAAGTGATTGGGATAGATCGGACAGGGCGCCGAGACAGTATAAATCACTTATGTCTAAAAACACCTCAAGAGAGAGATTATATATATTCATAGCATAGCCGATGAAGGGAATCTAACATAGATCCAATGCCATAAAATCCACAAGATTAAATTAAACAGTGAAACCTTTGTTGTTATCGGCTAAATTCAACTTATATGCAATCCTTATAAGCCGATGCAACGTCCAGATAACTCATCGGCTGAAACCCCGATGAAACCCTTATCGGCAATCAAAAAGCAGGCTAGAGATTCATGATTCTAAACACGACTTAGTAGGTCAAACTCAACTGATGCAGCACTAAGTATGTAAAGAAACACGGTATCTAGATGATCAAGCCCTTGACTGATTTTCAGGGTGGTAGATGCCTAAGCTAATCTAATCTAGCAAGACGATTTAGTCGATACCGGCAGAAACCCTAAAACGAGAAGCAGCCGATAAAACTAAATCGAGATGCTAATACTAGATTAACAGAAGACATATGATAAATAGCCAGGCAAATATATTATCCAAACCAGAGCAATCCAAGAGGTCGAATGTACTGATGCAGCCTTGAACGACGCCGACGTAGATGATACGATTGCCTGAACCGACGGAACATTGGACTTACCCCTTCGCCGGAGATCGACAGCCGATGCAGCCCCGCGTCAGGTGCCAAATTCCGCCGGTTGATAAATAAACCGTAACAGAGTAAAAGGTGGCAATGCGCCGAATTGTATTGATCGAGAGTTGATAGATTACAATAACCCCGAGTGTACATATTTATACCCATGGGAAGATACTAGTCCTCGTAGGACAAGAAAGAAACTTTCCTAAAGATAAAAGAAAAACATAAAGTCCTTAAGGGACACTAAACACACTTTCCTAAAGATAAAAGGAAACTAACAAATATTCTAATTAATAGATACAATTGCCTTCTTCGGACTCAATCCGCACGTGGCAATCCTCATGAAGCACACCAACCGAACCCGACAATGATCCTGCCATCTCCTCATCGGAATCGGCTACATCAGCTATCCTTGTCTGACTCTGTTTCAGCCAATGCACACAGTAGCCGATTTGGCTTGCAGCCGATTCATACTCTGTTTCTGTAATCGTTTATCTCCTCCAATCGGCTTCGGCTTTAACTCTAAATCCAATGCATGATTTACCAAATTTCGTCGTTAACAGTCACCTAATTGGGAAGGTCCTTTTCAGATTCATCGATGTATCCCTCACAATGCTTATTTGCTTAAGGGGCTAGATGGTGAGATTTATGGACGAGCTCTTAATGGCAAGTACTTAAAGAAATATTATCCTAGCGTCTGGATTGATTCATGATTGGCCCCTCTGCCGATTTATGATAATAGCCGATGGGTTATACATCGTCTTTAGATGGCCGATATATATTATCGCCCTTAGTTCAAATTTTACAACATAAGCCCTCATCTTCTAAAATTTGGGGGGGCATACATACATATAACAAGAATAGGATTTTTCAAGCTTATGGAATTTTTCAAGTTCAAATTGTCAAGTTCAAATCTATGGAATACGGTCTTTATTGGATTGATTCAGGTTCAAGTTTCTCAAAGTTACCAACAGTGGCTTAAGTTCATGGGCTTCAAAGTGAAATTCGGCCAGTAGGCCGATAAAATCAATTACAGCAAGAAGGTATTTGTTTACAAGGAGGACACAAAATATATTACATTACCCTATGAAGTTTTCAATAGCTGCAATCGCCCTACGACGGATTTGATCAATATTTTCTATAACTTGGGCGTCATCGGCCATTGACCCTGGGATCGGCTTTAAAGATTTACTCAGGGTTGCCAAGTATTTGGCCGATGCCTTCAGCTTCGCCGTCTGGTCTTCTATAGCTTTCGGCGATGCAGCTATACCGGCCTGGACTTCTTGGATTTCCTTGCGAGTTGCTTCCAGCTTGGATACGAGGTCTGCTTCGAGGCGTTGGAGTTCTTCACGCCTGTTCTTCAAGATAATCGGCTCCACAGCTAGCTCATCCAATCTGGTCTTGTCGGAATTGACTTGAGCCTTGCTAGCAGATAGGGCCGATTCCAGGCTCTCACGTTCCCGCCTCTCCGCGATCCTTTCTTTAGTCTTTTGGAGCTTGAAGCGATATTGTTCCAAGAAAATGGCCGGTGTTAGGGTCTCTACCAGGTCTTCGGGCAATTGATCTTGAATTTCTTGTACCCTGACTCTGATAGGAGTGCAGTCCTCCACCAAAAACTCTAGCGAGGATTCAAGACGATTGGCGATATCGGACAGCCGATCCTTCAGTTCTTCAGAGATCGACGCCTTGGCCATCATAGGTGGCTCCTTGTCCTCCTCGTCAAGAAATTGGCCGATATCGAAAGAGAACAAATCGGCCAGGTTCTGCAAATATCAGTATAGGTTAAGATTAGCCTTGTCAAGCAGCAATAGGCAAAGAGGATCGAAATAACCTTGGTTACCTGTAATGGAGCATCGGTGGTACTCGCATTGGCTTCTTTTTGCTGTATTGGAACAGTAGGCGAAGGGGTTGGCCGATGAGGTGCAGGTGATGGAGCCTGTGGCTGAAGAAAGACAAGAAGATGATGAACAGGTGTGTGCTTTTATAAAGACAATGCAAAATCGACTCTTACCGAAGCAATCGGAGAGGGCGGTGGAGAAGGAGAAGGAGTCCTCAATCGAGCCTTGGCCTGTTGACGCCTTTGTAGGGTTGCCTTCTTGGTTCTTAAAGGGGCCGATTGAGTTTTCTCCTTGAGTGTAGATGACGCAACAGCCTGAAAAGGATATCAAATTATAGTATGCCAATGAGAAGGAGATTGCATGAAGATTGATGAAAGTAAATAGGCTAACCGTGCGGGCTGCATGTCTACTCTTCCTTAGTTGAGCAGCACCGGCTTGCCACCATGTCTGGAAGCTGATATGTACAAAGGGGCTCAAATGCAATCGGTCGCAGTCACCCAAGTTCGGGGTTCTGATTTCCAGTGCCTTGCTCATGATTAACCCTGATGGCACTATGCCCATGCTCTCTAGGAGTCTATGGAAGTATAAGTTAATGGAGAGTTGCCCAAGCCCGCACTGTCTAGCAGCTATCATGGGAGTATAGAACTCATAAGATAGGCTGGTGCTTCTTCCTTGAAATATGCCTATTGGGAGCAGGCATGGGGTGATGCCGATCATGAATGACTCTCGGGATTCCATGTCATCATTTATCAGGTTCAATTGCAGATCGTCAGGGAGTTCAAAATCCTGATCCGAGAGGTAGAGGCACATATCCATCTTAATTGATGAGGGTCCGGTGTAGAATCGGATGAACCAAGTGGACATGTCTTCGGCCGATTGGTCTGCTCCAGGATAGACAGAGGCCGCCTCCCCAAAAGACATGCATCTTCTGGTTCTATGGTCTTCATGATCGGCATATTTTGATGGGAAAAGGGAGTCCGATAGTGGAGGCCGATCAGCCATGGTGTTGGTGTGAATGGTTAGCCAGAGCTGAATAAACCACCATGGTCCTCCGTGAGCCATAGTCTGCTTCAACATTAAATCTTGAGTAGAGACATGAAGCAGTCGGTAAACAGCTCCCAGAAGATATCGACCGAGAGGGATGTGTTTCTTGTCGACCAGAGCTTGGGCCAGATGTTGGCAGTTGGTAGTGGGGCCACAGGTCGATCCGCAGAAAACAAATCTCTCTAACCACAGTGTCAGAAAGGCAACATGTTCTCTCTCTGAGACTGACCCTTGTTCCATATGCTCAGAGATGTATCCAGACCAGCCTCCAATCTTCTTAGTTTTCAGTTTGTGGCTGCTGTTTGCTAGGAGGCTGAAGGGGTTGATTTCAGATTGGATATCTAGTCCTGGTAGCATCTTGACATCGATTAAGGTTGGGGTCATCGGACCTTGCTTGAACAGGAATGCGTTCAAGGTGTTGGACCAGAAATAGGTGGCCGCCGACATGAGTGGCTCGTTTTTCTTGGTATCGGCCAGGGACAAAGTAATACATTGGCCAATCCCTATTTCATCCCAGTGGACCTGTTTGGCTGCAGCGATTCTCTTATGCCAGGTCCTGTATCCATTAAGCTTCGACGGCCAGGACCTGAAAGTGTGTTTCCATGAAGAGACGTTGGGCTTGACTTGTTTGAAAGGGATCCTGTTCGTCTCAGCGTTGATTAGCCAGGTTGGGTCGCAATCGCCCATAGGGCCTAGCAGGAATCTGTGTGATTTGTCATTGGTGGGGATCAAGATTTGGTTTTTGAAGACCTATATCATAGAAACAACGATGAAAAACATAAGACTCGGGGGGCAAAAAGCTGAATCCCTAGTTTGAAGAAATCGGCAGGAAAGTGAGAATGTGGATGCAGAGGAGATTGACTCACCACAGGGATCTCGGAGGCGTAAAATGGAGCGGAAGCCATTGGTGTTGTTGAAGAGGTCGCCGTTGTGGGGGTTGATGCCGATGGAACGCCGAGGGGTCGCCGGAGTTGAGGAGCGCGGGTGATTGCTAAATTGGCGGCGGAAAGTTATGAATTTTGATCTGCGCGGTTTTCAGACAAACCCTAGCAAGGAAGTCGATGAGTTCTTCGGGACTAATTCCGCCACATTATATAATGAAGCGGAATTGGGGGCATGTGTTAAAAGCAGATTTTCGTAATCGACCCGAAGAAGAAAGAGGAAACCGAAGCGGAGAAGGGGGGCTAAGTTGGAGTCAAACCAGGTCTCGTATCGGACATAGTTATCGTATCGGACTCAATAAGGTGCTGGCAGAAAGGCTGTATCGGCCGATTCGGATTTGTATGGTTATCGGCCGATAGAGGCTGGAAGTTGACAGAGTCAGCATGGGCTTGGTTTGGGCTCGAGATAAGCTTTAAGGAAGTTGCCAAATAGAGATAAGGCTCAGTTTTAGGCAATTGTATCTTGTAAATCAAGTAGGTTTAGATCTAATCTGTGGCAAAAGTCTGCCGTAAAGACTTGTTGTTTGTTAGAGATAAGATTGTGTCCTACAAGGACCCTGTTGTAATCTCGGGTATAAATATCCCGCTAGTTTGTACATAGAAACTCTCTCACAATCCAAGACAACAAACCAGTTCAATTTACTTCGGCGCATCGCTAACCCTCGCAAGAGGTTGATTTCGATGAGTTCTTGCTTCCCGGAGCAGAGGTAAGAACTCGTTCCCGACAATTTGCATCGTCGGGGTTAGCGTGTCGTTTTAGACACGTTAAACCTCGATGATGTGATCGTCGTTTATCATGTTTTGAGTTATCTTGACAGGCGTCTTAATTAGGCCTCGCCAGCGATCTGCTCGTTTTAGGGTTCGCTGCCGACGGTGGTTTAATTATTATACTTGGCTAGATTGTTCAATGCATCTACCATCCCCAAAAACAGTCGATGACTTGATTTTCTTTGCGTTAAGTCTCAATTCACACTTTGAGTTGCTATCGACCTTAGTCCTGTTTTGAGATTTAACACGAAGCCTGTTTTCGGTTGTAATTAAGGATAGCACTAGGGTTTCAGCCAGTCTTACCTGATATGCATGATTGTCTTAGGGTTTTCATGTGTATTTGCCATCTGCATGAATAGATTGATAAGTATAGATGTATCTGTTATAGATTACCCTTTAGGGTTTATCTGTGATTGACATATTTATATTTGATTGGTTAATTCATGTAGATTTGCACTAGAGTACTAGCTAGTGTAGATTATCTTATTATCCCTTATCGGCCGATGCTGTTGATTGACATTAATGTGTCGATGAAGGCCGATAAGATTAGATTCATGCTTTAACCTTACGTTATTACAAGTGAGCCGATACAGCTTTGCCTTATCGGCTAGGCTATGACAATGCGACATCGGCCTATCGGCCGATCGGCCATTGTTTTCTAACATGGTTTACTTGTTTTCTTGTTGATTGCAGATCAAATCAACTGGCACGCTATGCACACAACTGGGCAAGCCTTTTGGACCTGCACTGGAGTAAAGCAAACCTCCCAGGCCGCCGTGAAAACGTGGAACCCGTTTGGTTGCAAGGCGGGTCGAAATTCTGCGCCAACAGCTCCCGACTAAGGTCCTCCCGCAAAGTGCCAGCACCTATGTCACACCTCGAAGTTCTTCCAAATCGTAAAAATCAAATTTAATAATTTATCTGAGAAATTGTTTAATTAAATCTGGAGAAAAACCCAATTAAATGATGCATTAAAGAAGTGAAAATGGCAAGGTGGAATTTTTCCTGAGTTCCCCATGTCAAAATACATTAACAGGATTTTTAGTGGAATTTTCAGAGCCCTAGAAATAATTTTAAAGATTTTAAAAACCTCAAGCGCAATAAATTAAACCCTGGAAATCCTTTTTCCTTTCCTTTTTCTGTTTTCTTTTTCTTTTTCCTCTTCTTGGGCCGTCGGCCCATTCCTCCTCCCTCCCGGGCCGCCGCCGCGCGCGCCTCCCCTCCCCTCCCGGGCCGGCCCAACCGCCGCGTCGCGCCTGCTCCGATTCCCCTTCCCGGGCCGGCCCGAGGCCGCGGCCCGAGCCGCCCGGAAGTCCGCCGCGCCTCCCCCCGCGCCGCTCGCCCGCTGACGCGTGGGCCCGCGCCCGAGTCGTCTCCGACTCGGCCGGCGCCGCCACCCGCCCGCGCCGCCGTGTTTCGCGGGGACTCCGCAACCGCCGCCGCCCGTGCCCTAGCCCCTCCCTATTTATTTCCCCGCGCCGCGACCCCTCTCCCGTTTCCCGAGCGCCGCCGCCTCTCCCCAAAACCCTAAAGCCGCGCCGCCGCCGTCTTCCGCCGTCGGTAAGCACCGCCGCCGCCGCCCCTTTTCCCCTCTCCGCCGCCGCCGTGCGCGCGCCCGCTCCGCCGCTCGGTTGCCGCCCCGCATGGCCGTCGCGCCGCTTCGCCGCCGCCCGCGAGCCGCCGCTCCGCCGTCTCCCGGGCCGCGCCGCGCAAACCCTAGCGCCGCCGCGCGCCATGGCCGGCTCGGTCGAGCCCGAGCCCGGCCGCTCGGCCGCCCGCGCGCCTCAGCCCCGATCGGCCGCCCGGGCCGATCTGGGCCGTCCGCGCTCGCCCGCGTGGCCGCCGCGTCCCCCGCGCTGCCCCGCGCGCGTGGCTGCCGCGTCGGCCAACACGTGGTGCGCAGCCGCCGCCGCCGCGGCTGACGTCAGCCCTAACCGTGACGTCAGCCCTAAGGGTTTATTGCGCAATAAATAATTAAGGATTTTTCTGTTTATAGTAAAAACACAGATAACTTCAAAAATTCATAACTAATTCATCCGGACTCCGTTTTAGTCCGTTCAAGTCTCAGAAAATTCATAAAAATGTCTAGAATCCATTAAAAATAGTTTTGTTCTCTGTTTTAGTAGACTTATAGCATGTATTGTTGTTTGCTTTGTTTGTCGCGTAGATTCCGGTAATTCCGACGCTTCCGTTTACTTCGAAGTCGTTGCCGAGGTCGACCCAGCGCAAGAGCAAGGCAAGTCATACTTATTCATTTGATCATGTTGTACCTAAATTGCGAAACAGTCTTATTTTTCTCTAAATACTGCATTGTTTTATAATGTCATCTATGGGATAGTTTACCTATTGTACTCAGCCTTATATTGCAATTACCTTATTCCTTTGATAGCTTGGGAAATAATTTGAGTAGTTGCTACAATAGAACTTGCTTAGCCCTGCTTAGAAACATTAGCTCACAATTGGGATATTTAAAGCTTCATTAATACTTAATGATGGTTATTTCATGTTGGCTCGCGATGGTTAATCGTGGGTGATTTAATCATTGTTTCAACTAAAATCTTGATTAATGGTGGGTTGTGAGCACATGGTTTTGATGGTCGTGCTCATGACAATTAAGGACCGGTTCGCGGGAAACCCTGGAAGAATTACCGTACTTTCCACAAGCCAGCGTGGGTAATGGCTGGATTTGGAGTATAGCTTTTTCCTAGCCGACGTTCCCCGGAAAGGGTGGGCGTGATGGAGTTGGTTCGGCCGGGGATATACCGGTTGACCGGCTGCCGGATTCACCAAGGCACGAGGGGGGGCTGCCCGCTGCCGGGAAAGGGAGCGGGGGCGAAACCTGAGGTGTGGTGCGATTGGTTAGGAAGGGTTATGCGAAGGGTCCTGTCACAGCTCCTTTTCCGGTGTACCGTGGTGGTATGTCGGCGCACGGTAACGTGTTGTAGGACTGTGTCTTGTGGGTACAGTTGTACACCTCTGATCAGAGTAAAACTATTCGAATAGCCGTGCCCGCGGTTATGGGCGATCAACCAGATTCACCGTGATTAGTTGAATTTTCTAATAATTTGACTTAATGGAACTGGTTAGTTCAGTGGATGGTTTGGGCCTGTCGCAACGTGGTGTAGCGTTGGACAGTGATGGTTTAATTATGATTAATTAATTCAACTGTTTTACTGTTTTCAACTATTGTTTTTAAATGCGTATTTTATGCAAAATGACCATTGCAGCTCTCCTTTGTTATTACTTGCATCATTATTTTCGTTTCCGGTATGACTTGTTGAGTACAGTGGGTAGTACTCAGTCTTGCTTTATTTTCCCCACACCAGAGTTGGAGTATGTTTCAGAGGAAGACTTTTCAGAGGAGTAGGCTTATTGCTACTGTTGAGGAGTGCCTGTGGAGTGGAGCCGCTACGTTGCGAGTGTTTAGTTTATTAGAATAGTTTGTTTCTTTTTTTCGCTGCAGTTTTGTAAGAGATTTTTATTGTTTTGTAAAACGTGGATCTGTATGGCAACTTTGTCATTTGTGTACCCTGGCTGGTTCTGGACAGGGATTTTAATACACAATTTGCTTTGGAAATTCTGGTAGTGAATTTCTGGGCGTGACAACCTATGCTTGGTTCGTGTGCTAACATGTGCTTGCTTTCTTTCCTCAGGGCAAGAATCCTCGGTGGCCTCGACGGTTATGGCTAGGGCTCCATTGACGCCTGTCGCGGAGGCAAATGCTAAGGCTGCCGATGGCACTAGGGAAGCCGCCGGAGCAGCCATCATCGAGGCCACGAACACCGATGCTGTTGGGGTAGTGTGGAGATTATGGGTACCATATACTCACATGGCTGGCCTATTCGATTGGTTATAGGGGATAGGTTTTATGTGATGATTATGTAACAGTTTAGAACTTAAGTATTACGTTTTCTTGTGTATTAAGGAACAATTTATAGTCCTAAGTTGGTAATATTGTAGATAATGATTAGGAGACCAATACCGTATGTGGTTAAGTCTCTGTCTTATAAACCTGTCTTCCAAAGCTATATAAGGAGGACAGGACGTCCCTTGAGGGGCATAGCGAATAGCTTAACTTCTTCATACACAACTCGATCGTCAGATCAATATAAACTTGGTGGATACAATCCCCGAAATAGGAGTAGGGTATTACTTCTTTATAGAAGGTCTGAACATGTCTAAACCTCTATCCCTTAACCCATTGACTTTGGTGCTTGTGCGCTATTCTCTTTTCTCATTGCCGAAATTAGGTTTCAACAGTTGGTGTGCCAGGTAGGGGTTGTGTCAAGTTTTTCGTCGACAAGCGTGATGGGATCTACATCAGGCATCGATGAATTCACCTTCCCCCCAGGGCAGGCATACCACCTCAGCAGCCTCGACTTCATCACCAACAGCTTCAGTAAGATTTCTCTTCTTAACTCAGAGTTGAACCAGTTAGGAGGAGAAAACCACTCGGCACCGAAACGCCGCTGAGACCTACTTCAATCTTCTTTCTTCTGAGTTAGCTTCAAACCACTTGGAGAGATCTTCTATGTCAACTCCTGAACACGACTTCTCCAGCAAATCACCAGAATCAAACTCCAGGGAGATTAGCGTCATGCTTCAACCTCTCAGATCTTGCTCATCTACCGAGCTCGCCGACTACGTCAGCTCTTCTGAAGATTACAATGAAATCACCACCGAGCACATCGATAGCTCCAACTTCGACGTCAACTACACTTCGCTTTTCTTCAACGTTTTTATGGCTGATGTAGGGGAAATCGATTCAGCTGTCGCTTGGAGGGTTGCGGAGGAAGAACGAACCAAGTTCGAGGAGGAACGAAAGCGCAAGGAGGAGGAACGTAAACGCAGGAAAGAAGACGATAGGAGGAAATGAGATATGGCTTGAGCCGGGCATTCTGCCCGTGATGCCATACTTCAGACCCGAGTCGACAACACCAATATTTTCCTCACACCGCAAAAAACACGATCGCGATACTTACTCTTATCGACACCATCATGGACGCGACTCCACCCACCGTAACTCCGATTCTAAATAAAGTGAAGACCTTGTTGCAGCTACTGCCCCACTCGGTGCAGGAACCAGTCGGAAAGTTGCTGAATCTACTACAGAAACACCTGTCGGCAGTCGCCTGCCACCGCTGTGGTCCAAGGATTACCGGAAGCCCGAGCACAGCAAGACCCATGGCAAATCCAACATCCACCGTCATCAAGAAGATAGGAGGCGTCAAGACCAGTCGGTTGACTCTCATGAGAGATGTCATAACCGACCACTAGTTCATGACCGAATTCGCTACAACAACTCTAGTTACCAAAGTGGTTCTCAGGGGTCAGCACCGAGTGACCTGAGAGATGTACTTGATCGGCATTATCGCGAGCATAACAATGCTCACCGGGAAGAACAAAGACGTTCATCCGACAACAACGACGAAGGAGTACCCGCTTTCACTCGAGATCTGCGTCAAGTGAATTGGCCGAGTGGTTTCAAGCCCACTAGGATTAAAAAGTATGATGGCAAGATCGACCCTGAGTCTTGGTTAACCGTCTACACCCTCATAATTTGCGCAGCAAGAGGGGATAACAAGGTCATGGCTAATTATTTGCCCGTGGCACTCGTCGACTCAGCCAGAAATTGGCTCGCCAGTTTACCAAGAGGCTCAATCGACTCTTGGAGCGAGCTTCATGATCACCTCATCGCTAATTTCCAGGACACTTTCGAGAGGCCCAGAACGCACTTTGATCTGTATAACGTAATCCAGAAGCCCAACGAGTCCTTAAAAGATTACATCCGACGTTTCTCGGAGAAGCGAAACAAGATTCCAGATATCACCGACGACACCATTATAGCAGCTTTCCAGAAGGGCGTCCGCAATGAGCTGCTTATCGGTAAGTTTGAGCGTAAACCTCCAAAGACGGTCAAAAAGATGTTCGAGACAACCAATTCTTATGCCATGTGGGACGACGCCATCAAAGCATCATGTCAAGACAAGTAGTCGGGAAGTAGCTGGCGACCCAAGAAGGACAACGGCTACAACAACGGTGGCCCAAAATCGCAAGCGTAAGCCCAAGGATCTGGTGGCCGCAACTTCGAACTACCAACAGTAGTGTCCACGTGTTAACACTTACGACAAGATCATGAACACCCAATGCACACATCATCCAAATCACAAGCATGCGGCCAATAACTATTTTATCTACAAGCAATTGGTTGAGCAGAACACAGCTCAACTCCAGAAACCGTCTGATGGCGTGGGGACTTCAGGGCACAAGAAGGACGATGGAGACGATGGCTCAGAACCTTTCCAAGACCCAAGGACTGAGTTAAATCATATCTTCGGAGGATCACTCACCTACGAGTCAAAACAGAAGCAGAAGCAGACGGATAGAGAAATCAATGCAATCCATCCCGAAGTACCACAATATCTACGATGGTCTGAGGTTGCTATCATGTTCGACCGCTCAGATCACCCTGACCGAGTGGTTCACCCGAGGCGGTATCCACTGGTACTAGACTCAGTTGTTCACAACGTCAAGCTTAAGCGCGTTCTTATCTATAGTGGCAGCGCTCTCAACATCCTCTTCGCCAAGACATTGGACAAGATGTAGATCCCAAGGTCCAAGTTAAAACCAAGTTCAGCTTCTTTTCACGGAGTTATTCTAGGATTGTTGTCTACACCACTCGGGTAGATCACTCTTCTAGTCACCTTCGGCACTCGAGAGAATTTCCGTACAAAAAATGTCTGCTTTGAAGTTACCAACTTCGAAGCAGCCTACCACGCCATCTTTGGAAGGCCAGCTCTCGCCAAGTTCATGGCAGTACCACATTACACCTATCTGATGATGAAGATGCCAGGTCCATGAGGAGTTATTTCCCTTCGCTGCGACATCAAGCAAGCTTTCACCTGCGACAAAGAGAGCTGCGACATGGCCCAATCTCATGAGAGGTTGCTTGGCGGACAAGAAGTCCGACTGACTGCGTCTACATCTGAAGAAGGAGAAATTCCTGCTAAAAAGTTGACCAAGTCGGGAGAAGGCGATGCCAAGACCAAGAAGATTTCACTTCATCCTTCTGATCCCTCAAAAACTGATGTAATAGGCGCCGAGTTAGGATGTAAATAGGATAGCACGCTCATCACCTTTCTTCAAGCTAATAAAGATATATTTGCGTGAAAACCATCTGATATGCCTGGTATTCCTAGAGAGGTGATTGAGCACTCATTAAATGTTAAGGAGGATGCAAAACCTATCAAACAACGACTTCGCTGCTTTGCACAGGATCGGAGAGATGCATTCAAGGAGGAGCTTGCTAAACTTTTGGCAGCCGGGTTCATCAAGGAAGTTTATCATCCCGACTGGTTGGCTAATCCAGTCTTGATTCGGAAGAAGACAGGGCAATGACACATTTGCGTCGATTATATAGATCTCAACAAGTCTTGTCCCAAGGATCCTTTCGGTCTGCCTCATATTGATCAAGTCATCGATTCAACCGCTGCTGCGAGCTTTTGAGTTTTCTTGATTGCTACTCGGGATATCATC
The DNA here is from genome assembly GCA_008326285.1 of Oryza officinalis. Lineage (NCBI taxonomy): Eukaryota > Viridiplantae > Streptophyta > Magnoliopsida > Poales > Poaceae > Oryza > Oryza officinalis. The sequence goes on along the minus strand of BDMV01000001.1, from coordinate 54,119,255 downwards.
AGATCAGCTTGAAGGAGTCCGACTGCTTGAAGACTTCATTTATCACTCTGTTTGGAGTCTACTGCTATATCACGATGTTGTTTGGTCTCAAGAATGCAGGAGCCACATATTAGCGTACGATTCAAAGATGTCTGCAGACTCAACTCAGGTGGAACATGGAAGCTTATGTCGACGATGTTGTCATCAAGACCAAGCAAAGACAAGATTTGATTGCTGATCTGGAGGAAACCTTTCGGAATATTCGAGCCTTCAGGATGAAGTTAAATCCAGAAAAGTGCACCTTCAGAGTACCGTCAGGGAAGCTACATGGTTTCATGGTGTCTCATCGAGGCATCAAAGCCAACCCAGAGAAGATCAATGCTATACGGAAAAGGAAGCTGCCAAGTACCCAGAAGGATGTCCAAAAACTTACTAGGTGCATGGCAGCATTAAGCCGATTCGTTTCTAAGCTCGGGGAGCGAGGCATGCCTTTCTTCAAATTGCTCAAGAAGACAGACGAGTTGCAGTGGACCCCAAAAGCTCATAAAGTTTTCGAAGACTTCAAGGATTTTCTAACAACGCCGCCTATGCTGGCTTCACCACATCCACAAGAGCCTTTGTTACTTTATGTGTCCGCAACTTTTCAGGTGGTTAGCACAGTTTTTGGTTGTTGAACGAGAAGAGAAAGGTCGAGTCCAAAAGGTTCAGAGGCCCATCTACTTCGTAAGCGAGGTGTTAGCTGGATCTAAAATGCGCTATCCTCAGGTACATAAATTGTTATATGGAATTTTAATTACTGTCAGCAAATTAGCTCAATATTTTTAAAGCCACTCAATTACGGTGATAACATATTTTCCACTCAGCAATGTTCTTCACAATCGGGAGGTCACGAGGCGTATTGCGAAGTGGGCTTTGGAGTTGATGGCATTAGACATTACTTTCAAGGCACAGACATCAATTAAGTCTCAGATTTTGGCTGATTTTGTTGCCGAGTGGACCGAGTGTGTCGGTGACATGGGACCGGGGGTATCATGACTAGAGGCTTGGGTAGCCGCGGTCACCCACGTGTCCCGACCCCCTCGGGGGGGTCGGGCCCGAGGGTGACGTGGCCACCCCTCCCTCTGTCTCCCCGAGGGGTCGGGCCGCTCCCATTTCGGCCCCGAGGGCTGGGGCGCCCCGACCCCCTGTGATTTTGGCGCCACGTGTGCGGGTTAGGTGAGCACAGCAGGGCTCACCTAACCGCATTTATAGCGGATCAGGCGAGCGCACCACGCCGCATTTAATGCGGCGCAGCGCACGCTTATCCGGTCCGTGACCGGTCGCGGTGTGTGACCGGTCACAGACCGGTCAGATCGCGGGTTAGGTGGCGACAGGCGGCCGATGGCACGCCTCGCCCCGTCCCGTCGGAATGATGAGAGCCTCCTGGCTCTCGTCCCTAGCCGGAGCCGGCGTGCTAACTCCTGGAGTTGGTATGTCAGCCCCGGTCAGATCCAATCCAGATTTCAGCGCAGGCGTGGCAAGGAAGTCGCCGGCCATTGAATGAAGGTTGAAACGGGCGTCCACCGGGAGAGCTGGCGAGCGGGGCAGAAGGCGTGCACCATGCTTGTCAGAAGTCACTTCCGGCTGTAGACTAGCCCTGATTGTAAAAAGAATGTTTCTTTTCTTAGGCAACTTGAGGCCCATGTGGTGACCCCTGATCAGATAAAAGGAGGCCCAGGCCTAGGAAAGAAAGAGAGGACTCCGGCGAATACGTTGGAGAGAAAGATTTCCCTTTGTATTGTTGGAGACCCTCAGATCCACCAGAACACAGGAGTAGGGTGTTACGCTTCTCAGCGGCCCGAACCTGTCTACGTCGCCCGCGTCTTGCGCGTTTCCTCTCTCGCTGACATTCTTTAGATCGAGGGCGAAGAACCTCACTTAGCGCCCCCGGCCGAACCGGCAAAGGGGGGCCCGCGCGGTCTCCCGGTGAGGAGTTTCACGCTCCGTCATCTGGCGCGCCAGGTAGGGGGCGCGTGTGTCTTTCTAAGCCCTCATCATCTTTCGTGTGTGCCAAGTTTCGCTCGCTCAGCCCCATGGCCGAGCGGGCAGTGGCGCACAGCCTCTCTCCGAGCGCTAGCGGTGACGACAGGGAGCAGAACCCGCGCCGTCGGGCTCGCACCCCGCCGTCCCCCTCTCGCCGAAGTCTTGGGCGAGGGAAGGCGCTCGAGGAGGTCGAAGGATCCGCGACCTCGCCGCTCGCGGGTGACGGGGGAGGACGGCGAGACGGGACGCGTCGCCGCCTCGTCTACGGCGATGGCGGCACGCCCCAGGGCGCGCTCCAGGCCGCGGGCGCGCTCCTGCGTCACCCGCCCGTCGTCCCCGATCCAGAGACTCCAGCCCGACGTTGGCTGGATGACGTGGCCGACTTGGTCATGACGGCGCAGCAGCGCCTAGGCGCCGGCGGGCGGTCCTCCGCCGCCGGGGCCTCTGGCGCTGCCGCCGCCGGCTCCATGTCGTCGAGGCGGAGGGCGCGGCGAACGACGGCCGTTACACGCCGCTCGTCCGCCGTTCCCTCGTCAACGCCTCCGACCCAAGAAGATGTGCGTGGGGGGCCGGATGCCCGGCTCGATATCGAGCGCCGGCGCGACGCTCGTCGCGCCGCCCACGCAACGGAGGGCGCTTCCTCGTCCGGAGCGCCACTTCGGTCCGGTCACGGGGGCCGGCCCCCCGTGTCCCCGGTCGGCGGTGCCGGCTGTCGAGCCTTTGTGGCGAGCCTTCGGAACGTCCGTTGGCCCCCAAGGTTCCGGCCCACCATCACCGAAAAATACGACGGAAGCGTCAACCCCGCCGAGTTTCTCCAGATCTACACGACCGGGATCGAGGCCGCGGGGGGTGACGACAGGGTCATGGCGAATTTCTTCCCCATGGCCCTGAAGGGTCAGGCGCGGGGTTGGCTAATGAACTTGCCACCTGCGTCGGTCCACTCTTGGGAGGATTTGTGCCAGCAGTTCACCACGAACTTTCAGGGCACGTATCCGCGCCCAGGCGAAGAGGCGGACTTGCACGCGGTACAGCGAAGGGACGATGAGTCTCTTCGCTCGTACATTCAGCGGTTCTGTCAAGTCCGCAACACCATACCATGCATCCCCGCACACGCGGTGATCTACGCGTTCAGGGGGGGCGTGCGGCACAACCGCATGCTCGAGAAGATCGCCTCCAAGGAGCCCCAGACCACCGCGCAGCTTTTTGAGCTCGCGGACCGTGTGGCCCGCAAGGAGGAGGCCTGGACCTGGAACTCCTCCGGTTCTGGCGTGGCAGCTCCGGCCGCCCCCGGGTCCGCCGCTCGGTCAGGGCGACGGGACAGGAGGAGGAAGAAGAGGTCGGCCCGTTCCGACGACGAGGGTCATGTCCTCGCCGTCGAGGGCGCTTCGCGGGCCCCCCGAAAGGGGAGGCCTGCGGGCGACAAAAAGAAGGAGGCCGGCGTTCCCAGCAAGGAGCGTCCGACCGGCAAGTGGTGCACCGTGCACAACACCTCCCTCCACGACCTCGCGGACTGCCGCGCGGTCAAAAGTTTGGCCGAGCGGACGAGGAAGTGGGAGGAGGAGAAGAGGCAGGAGCGCCGTGAGGGCAGGGCCCCGGCGGCTCCCGCCGGCAACCGGCGAGGTGAGGCCAAGCAGAAGGCCCCCGCCGAGGACGTCGACGATGGCGACGATGACCTGGGGTTTCAGGAGCCTGAGGCCACCGTCGCCACCGTCGATGGGGGAGCGTGTGCTCACGCTTCTCGCCGGAGCCTCAAGGCCATGAAGCGTGAGCTTCTGGCCGCGGCCCCTACCCATGAGGCGACGCGGCGGGCGCGGTGGTCGGAGGTTGCCCTCACCTTCGACCAGACCGACCACCCGCCGTGCGTTGCCCGGGGAGGACAGATCGCGATGGTGGTTTCCCCCACCGTTTGCAACGTGAAGTTGGGGCGTGTCCTCGTGGACGGGGGTGCAGCCCTCAACATCCTTTCCCCCGCAGCCTTTGATGCCATCAAGGCCCCGGGGATGGTGCTCCGACCGTCCCAGCCGATCATCGGCGTGACGCCGGGGCACACCTGGCCGCTGGGTCATATCGACCTCCCGGTCACCTTCGGTGGTTCCGCCAACTTCCGCACGGAGCGGGTGGACTTCGATGTGGCGGACCTCAGTCTGCCCTACAACGCGGTCCTGGGGAGGCCCGCGTTGGTGAAGTTCATGGCGGCGGTCCACTACGCCTATCTCCAGATGAAGATGCCGGGCCCCGGTGGCCCCATCACCGTCCATGGCGACCTCAAAGTCGCGCTTGCTTGTATGGAGCAGCGCGCGGACCACCTCGCCGCGGCATCCAAGCCCGCGGACGGTGACGAGAGGCCCAGCACCTCCGTCCCGCCCGCCCCAAGGCAGCGGATGGTCACGAGCGACGAGGTCCCGGTCAAGGAGGTTGCCCTGGGCGACGGCCCGTCCGAGACCACCCGGATCGGTGGTCTTTTGGACGACAAATAGGAAGACGCGCTCGTCTCCTTCCTGCGGGCAAACGCCGACGTCTTCGCCTGGAGACCGGCGGACATGCCCGGGGTCCCCAGGGAGGTGATTGAGCATCGTCTCGCCGTGCGGCCGGGCGCAAGGCCGGTCCGGCAGAAAGTGCGGCGGCAGGCCCCGGAACGTCAAGCCTTCATCCGCGAGGAGGTGGCGCGACTTCTGGAGGCCGGATTCATCCGTGAGGTCATCCATCCGGAGTGGCTGGCGAACCCGGTCGTCGTCCCCAAGGCGAACGGCAAGCTTCGGATGTGCATCGACTACACCGACCTCAACAAGGCATGTCCTAAGGACCCTTACCCCCTGCCACGCATAGATCAGATTGTCGACTCCACCGCGGGGTGCGACCTTTTGTGTTTTCTAGATGCATACTCTGGTTATCATCAGATTCGCATGGCTAGGGAGGATGAGGAGAAAACTGCATTCATTACCCCCATAGGAACCTATTGTTATACGACAATGCCTTTCGGGTTAAAGAATGCAGGTCCTACTTTTCAGCGTACTACTCGAATTTCCTTGGGTAGCCAGATAGGACGCAATGTTGAGGCCTATGTTGATGACTTGGTTGTGAAGACACGCAACCAAGAGACCTTGCTCTCGGATTTAGCGGAAACTTTCGAAAGTCTCCGCTCCGCCCGCATAAAGCTGAACCCCGATAAGTGCGTGTTCGGCGTGCCTGCGGGCAAACTTCTCGGGTTCTTGATCTCTGCCCGAGGCATCGAGGCCAACCCCGAGAAGATACGAGCTATAGAGCGGATGCGCCCCCCCAGCAAGCTTAGGGACGTGCAGTGCGTCACCGGCTGCATGGCCGCCCTAAGTCGGTTCATATCGAGGCTGGGAGAGAAGGCGCTACCCCTATTTAAGCTCCTCAAGCGCTCCGGGCCGTTTACCTGGACGGAGGAGGCTGAGCGCGCCTTCACTCAGTTGAAGGCGTACCTCAGTTCTCCCCCAGTCCTGGTCGCCCCGGAGCCAGATGAGCCGTTGCTACTCTACCTGGCGGCAACCCCGCAGGTGGTCAGCGCGGCGTTGGTCGTGGAGCGTGACGAGGACAACCCTCACTCCGCGCCCCCCCACCCTGTGTCGGCTCGACCCGGGAGAGAGCAGGGAGGAGAGGCCCCCGAGCCGAACGGCGGCCTAAGGCCCCCGACGGCCGGAGCTGGCCCTCCGCCTGCTTGTCCGACGGTGCCAGGCGCCCCCGACCCCCAGGATGGCCCCGGGGCCACTGCGGGAAGGCCGCGCCTGTCGCCCTCCGACCCCGAGGTCGTCGGCACAGAAGCCGAGTGCGCCCCACACGGCCTCTCGGACGAAGAGCGCCCTGGAGACGCGGCCCCTGGCAAAGAGGATAGGCCCCGCCGAAAGGTGCAGCGGCCCGTCTACTTCGTTAGCGAGGCCCTCCGGGACGCCAAGACCCGATACCCTCAGGCCCAGAAGATGCTTTACGCTATTCTGATGGCTTCGAGGAAGTTGCGCCATTATTTCCAGGCGCATCGGGTCACGGTGGTTACGTCTTACCCCCTCGGCCAAATCTTGCATAACCGAGAGGGTACTGGACGGGTGGTGAGATGGGCAATCGAACTCTCTGAATTCGATTTGCGCTTTGAACCACGCCACGCGATCAAGAGCCAGGCCCTCGCCGACTTTGTCGCGGAGTGGACCCCAGCTCCCGAGCCCGTCTCCGCCCCCGAGGCCAGCCCGGGCCCCTCGCAGCTGCCTCACACCGCCTACTGGGTGATGCAGTTCGACGGCTCCCTGTCTCTTCAGGGCGCCGGTGCGGGGGTCACTTTGACCTCGCCGAGCGGAGACGTCCTCAGATACCTGGTCCGCCTCGACTTTCGGGCGACCAACAATATGGCGGAGTACGAGGGACTCCTTGCGGGACTCAGAGTGGCGGCTGGACTGGGGATCCGCCGCCTCCTGGTGTTAGGCGACTCCCAGTTGGTCGTTAACCAGGTCCGTAAGGAGTACCAGTGCTCCGACCCGCAGATGGACGCCTACGTCCGCCAGGTGCGGCGTATGGAGCGCCATTTCGACGGGATAGAGCTTCGGCACGTGCCCAGGCGGGATAACGCGGTCGCCGACGAACTCTCAAGGCTCGCTTCCTCGCGAGCCCAGACCCCACCGGGCGCCTTTGAAGAAAGGCTTGCCCAGCCGTCGGCGCGACCCGACCCCCTAGGGGAGACGGACGCGCCTGAACGGCCCCCGAGGCCCGTCGGAGTCCAGGCCTCGGGACCCGAGGGGAGCGCTCCCAGCTCCCCTAGATTGATTGCTTGGATCACTGAGATCCAGGCGTATCTCGCAGATAAGACTCTACCCGAGGACCGCGAAGGGAGTGAACGCGTCCGTCGCATCTCCAAGCGCTACGTGCTGGTGGAAGGGACCCTCTATCGGCGCGGGGCTAACGGAGTCCTCCTGAAGTGCATTCCTCGGGAACAAGGCGTCGAGCTTCTCGCCGATGTCCATGAAGGCGAGTGCGGAGCCCACTCCGCCTCGCGCACCTTGGTTGGCAAGGCCTTTCGCCAGGGTTTCTATTGGCCGACGGCTCTCAACGATGCGGTCGACCTGGTCCGGCGGTGCAGGGCGTGCCAGTTCCACGCCAAGCAAACGCATCAGCCGGCCCAGGCCCTGCAGACCATACCTCTTTCGTGGCCGTTTGCTGTCTGGGGGCTCGATATCCTGGGTCCGTTCAGGCGGGCCCCGGGCGGGTTCGAGTATCTGTATGTCGCTGTCGACAAGTTCACTAAGTGGCCCGAGGCTTATCCGGTCATCAAGATCGATAAGCACTCGGCGCTTAAATTCATCAAGGGCATCACTGCTCGGTTCGGGGTGCCTAACCGTATCATTACGGATAATGGCACCCAATTCACTAGTGAGCTCTTCGGCGACTACTGCGAAGACATGGGCATCAAGCTCTGCTTCGCCTCACCCGCCCACCGCAGAAGCAATGGCCAGGTGGAGCGCGCCAATGCGGAAATCCTCAAGGGCCTCAAAACCAAGACCTTCAACATCCTCAAGAAGCACGGCGACTCGTGGATCGAGGAGCTGCCAGCGGTGCTCTGGGCGAACCGAACCACGCCAAGCCGAGCAACCGGGGAAACGCCTTTCTTCCTCGTCTACGGCGCGGAGGCGGTCCTCCCGTCTGAGCTCACCCTGAGGTCCCCTCGGGCCACCATGTATTGCGAGGCTGATCAAGATCAGCTTCGCCGAGACGACCTCGACTATCTAGAAGAGCAAAGGCGGCGCGCGGCCCTCTGAGCTGCGCGCTACCAACAGAGCCTGTGGCGCTACCATCAGCGCCACGTCCGGGCCCGATCACTCTGCGTCGACGACCTCGTCCTACGCCGCGTCCAAACGCGCACTGGACTGAGTAAACTCTCACCAATGTGGGAGGGTCCGTATCGAGTGATCGGCGTCCCCCGGCCGGGCTCAGTTCGGTTGGCCACGGGCGACGGCACAGAGCTGTCTAACCCGTGGAACATCGAACATCTTCATCGCTTCTACCCCTGATGGGGGTCGGGTGTCGTGTCTCGGGCTCGGGCCAACCCCGCACCCCCCTCCGGCGTGCAGGGTTGGCCGGGGGCTACCACATGCACATACTTATTTATTTTCTCTTCCGCATTTCAATAAAAGCACTTTCGATTTCCTGAGGACTGTGTCTGTGTTGTCGTTTCCTTTTGAAGAACCTTGGCTTGAACTAGCATGCTCGTGCTCGACCCTGCCCTTGGTGGCCCGGGCCGTCTAAAACCGCCATATGGGGCCCAGAACCGAGCCGTGCCCCGGGGCGCGGTGAACTCCGGGGGGGAATTGGCAAAGGCCCACAATCGGGTCCCCCTAACCCTCGGTCACCGCGCTCCCGGCCTGGCCAGTCTCGACACGCGGATCTCCCCAGGCACTAGCTCCGACCCGCGCCGTTTGAGGCTGGGACTTGGGCACGAGCCCTTGTTCAAGCCAAGACATAGAAGGACCGCGGCACAGACCATCCTCATTTCATACACACAACAAGTATAACTGACATAGAAATTTCAACCTTGTTTGATTGCAGATTAAACCAGTCTATACAAGAAGGGGGCTCGAAGGCCTCAGGAGAAGAAGGAAAAATTATTAAGATTGGTAGCTCGCCAGTACGAGCTCCACCGCCCCCCGGGCGAGGTCCCTCGAGGATGACTTGATCGTCTCCTCGAGCTCCTCGGGGAGCCTTTCGAGGGCCCCGGCCATCTCCGAGAGGCGCTGGGCGAGGCCCCCCTGGTTGGCGGCGTACTTCGCGTACCGCCCGCCCCAGAGGCCCGCCTGCCGCCCGACGCGGTCTAGACGGGAGACAGCGTCCCGAAGCATGCCGGGCCCTACCTCACTTGCTAAGCGGAGGGCCTCGACCTCCCCGGCGGACGAGTCCAGGGCACCCTGCAGCTCGGCGACGGTGTGCTCGGCGGCTGCGAGGCGGGCGGCTAGGTCGCCGTGGCCCGCGGCTGCCCCACTGCTGTGCGCTCTCGCGTCCAGCTCCTTCGCCCGCGCCTCGAGCTCAGCGGCCCGCTGGTCCAGCGCGGCCCTCTCGACGCGGGCGCTTTCCAGATTGCGGCGCGCCTGCTCCTCCCGCGCCGTCTCGCGGAGGAACAGGCTGTCCGCCAGCCGCTGCGCCGCGGCCTCGGCCTCCTCGAGAGCTCGGCCCCGCTCGGTGAGCGCGTCCTCGCGGAGGCGGAGTGCGGACTCCTCTTCGGCGGAGGCGGCCTCGTGCGCCGCCAGCGTTGCCTCCCGAGTGGCGACGGCGGCCTCGCGGTCCGCCAGGGCGCTCTCCTTCGCGTCCAGGGTGCGGGCGCGCTCCTCCAGCGCCGTGACGTGGGCCTCAAGGGTCTCTTCGCGCTGGCGGGACGCCGCCTCGTTCTCCGCCGCCCGCCGTTCCCGGGCAGCGGCGGCGTCGAGAACTCCCCGGGCGACGTCGAGCTTCTCCTCTAGCTCCGCCGCCCGGCTCCCGTATTGGAGGCGGCGGTCGTCCCGCGCCTCGTCGAGCACAGCGGTGGCGATGAGGGCGGTCTCCCGCTCCTCCTCCACCTCCCTGGCGATCTCCGCCAGGTCCCTGCGACGGGCCTCGAGCTGTGAGGCGTGCCGACGGTGTGCCTTGCGGCCCGCCTCCACCATGGCCTCCACCGAGCGCCGCCCTTCCTCGACGCGCGCCCACGCCGCGTCGAGCTCCGCCCGCTCCGCCTGCAGGGCCTCCATCTGGGCACTTAGCCCGTCCAGCACCGTGCTGTTCGCGGTGGCCAGGGCCTGCAGGAGGGGCTCCGCGCTCAGTGGGGCAGCGGAAGGCAGAGGGGAGAGCCGCCTCGGTGTGGGTGCCGCGCGGCTCGGCCCGCCGATCGGCGTGCTGGACTCGGGGGCGTCCCCCGAAGCTGGCTCGTCCCGAGCGTCGCCCGGGGCGTCAGGCCCGGGCGGCGCGCCCGCGGCCTCGTCGTGGGTGGCCTCGGGGGTCGTCGTCGCCTCGGGCGGAGTCGGGTCGGGGGCTTGGCAGGCTGCCCGGCGTGCACGCGCCGCCTCTGCCTCCCGGGCGGACTCCCCGGCCCGGCGGAGTCTGGCCTCCTCCCGAGCGGCCTCCTCGGCCTGGCGAACCCGGGCGGCCTCCCGGGCAGCCTCCTCGGCTTCCCGAAGGCGGTCCGCGGCTTCCCGTCGGTCAGCCTCCCGCCTCCGGGCCTCCGCGGTCGCCGTCTCCTCGGCCTCGGACCGGCCGGACTTGGAATGGCGTGGGGGGCGCGACGGGATCTCGCTGAGGCAGAAGAAAAACCAAAGACAAAAAGAAACGGGTGAGTAAAAACTCGCCTTGGGGAGTAGATACGGCCGCAGTGGGCGCGGGAACGAACCTGCGGGGAGGTCGGCTGAACGACCACCTCGGGGGCGAGATGAGGCTCCCCCGGCATGGCTCGCTCTCCCCCATTTTGCGGAGCCGTTTCTTCCTTCGCTCCCCCTCGGGCTGCGGCGCCGGCACGGCACCCTCTGGGCGCCTGCTGCTGGCACGCACCGCCCCGCCCCCTCGGGGAGGAGATGGGGGAGGAGTACCTCCCTGCTTCCTCTTCCCCCTGGCGTCGGCGGGGCGGCTGCCCCCCGGGCCCCCGTCGCGGGGCCCAGAAGCACGACCCCCTCCCGGGGTAGATTGTTCCCCCCTGCGGCTCCCGCCCGCGCCATCGTGGCCTCGGGGGGCCCGCTCCCCCGACGCCCCGACCACCTGCATGATGGCCAGGATGTTGGCGCGCTCTGGGTCGCAGCAGAGGGGGAGGACCCCTTGGGGGATGAGGGATGCCTCCACGGAGCTGAGATTCAGCACCCGTTGGACCACCATCCTGAAGTCCTCAGGGTCCCAGTCCCATTTTCGCCCCTGGTGGGTCCTCACGTGGTCCTCGGGCCCGGTGTACTCCCAGGCGCCCCGGGCGCGCCGCTGGAGCGGCGCGATCCGGCGACGAAGGTAGTCGCCGAACACCATGGCCCCCGTGAGCCCCTGGGATCGCAGACCCGCCAGGCGGTCAAGAACGGCGTCGTAGCCGTCCCCCAGATCCACCGCCGCCCGCCAGCTGGAGGCCTGCGCCGGGGGCTGGCTCGGAAGTCGGAGGCGCGCTTCGTCGGCGAGGGGGGTGTAGAACCAATCGCTCTTCCAGTCGTCCCACTTCTTGCGGAGGACGCAGGGAATGTAGCGGTTCAGCACCTGCCCCCGCGGCTGGAAGTAGCAGCCACCGACTGCCGTCGGCGGCGACACCGGCTGCACGGTGAAGAACCACCGGAACAGCCGGAGAGATGGGCGCACCCCGATAAACATCTCGCACAGGTGCGCGAAGATGGCCAACGTCATTATCGCGTTGGGGGTGAGGTGCGACATCTGGAGATCATAAAACTCCAGAATATCCATGAAGAAAATAGAGAATGGCGGGACCAGCCCCGCCATTGCGAAAGAGAGGAAGAAGACGGACCGCCCCGGGTAGTCTGGCGCCGGGCGTCCCTCGCCCAGCATGACCACCTCCCGGCCGGTGGCAGATTCCGGCATGAATCGGCGCGGCAGCCCGGCCTGCCTCTCACTCGTGATGCGGGAAGGCGGCAGCACGCTACCATCGAGCAGTGCGGAGCCCCGTGCCATGGTGCCGGCGGAGGAGGAGCTTGAGAGCGAGCGCGTGCGGCAAGAGTAGGGCACAGGAAACGAAGAGTTAGGGCACGAGTGGCGAAGGCAAGGGGAAAAGTGGAGAGAGGAAGGAAACGAATCCCTTCCTCGGCGTCTTTATACCCTTGCCAACGCTATGCCCGGCTCCTCGCTTCCTGCACCCACTACCTCGTCCCCTCGTTTCTCGCGCCCACGCCTCCACTAACCCCACTCGCCCGTTTGCGGCATACGCGGCAGACGTGCGGCCGTGGTGGTTGAGATGGGGCAGATCGTGCGCGCATTAACTGCGCTCGCCGACCGTGAAAAACGCCATCATCATATCCCCAGGCGAAACGAACCGGCACGTCCCGATTCCCGCGCTGCTCGAGTAATGTAGCGGTCTTGAAGAGGCCGCTCATTATTGTCGGTCGGTTTTCTCTTGCCGATTCGCGCGATTCGCGACCGTTGGGTTCCTGTCCGCCTGTAGGGACCGGCCCCACTCGTCACCGGGCCTAAGGAGTGGCGTCACGCCCGAGCGCTTCCCTCGAGGGGGGCGGTCGCCCTGGCGTAACGCCGGGGGCTACTGTCGGTGACATGGGACCGGGGGTATCATGACTAGAGGCTTGGGTAGCCGCGGTCACCCACGTGTCCCGACCCCCTCGGGGGGGTCGGGCCCGAGGGTGACGTGGCCACCCCTCCCTCTGTCTCCCCGAGGGGTCGGGCCGCTCCCATTTCGGCCCCGAGGGCTGGGGCGCCCCGACCCCCTGTGATTTTGGCGCCACATGTGCGGGTTAGGTGAGCACAGCAGGGCTCACCTAACCGCATTTATAGCGGATCAGACGAGCGCACCACGCCGCATTTAACGCGGCACAGCGCACGCTTATCCGGTCCGTGACCGGTCGCGGTGTGTGACCGGTCACAGACCGGTCAGATCGCGGGTTAGGTGGCGACAGGCGGCCGATGGCACGCCTCGCCCCGTCCCGTCAGAATGATGAGAGCCTCCTGGCTCTCGTCCCTAGCCGGAGCCGGCGTGCTAACTCCTGGAGTTGGTATGTCAGTCCCGGTCAGATCCAATCCAGACTTCAGCGCAGGCATGGCAAGGAAGTCGCTGGCCATTGAATGAAGGTTGAAACGGGCGTCCACCGGGAGAGCTGGCGAGCGGGGCAGAAGGCGTGTACCATGCCTGTCAGAGGTCACTTCCGGCTGTAGACTAGCCCTCATTGTAAAAAGAATGTTTCCTTTCTTAGGCAGCTAGAGGCCCATGTGGTGACCCCTGATGAGATAAAAGGAGGCCCAGGCCTAGGAAAGAGGAGGACTCCGGCGAATACGCTCAAGAGACCAAACTCTCTTTGTATTGTTGGAGACTCTCAGATCCACCAGAACACAGGAGTAGGGTGTTACGCTTCTCAGCGGCCCGAACCTGTCTACGTCGCCCGCGTCTTGTGCGTTTCCTCTCTCACTGACGTTCCTCAGATCGAGGGCGAAGAACCTCACTTAGCGCCCCCGGCCGAACCGGCAAAGGAGGGCCCGCGCGGTCTCCCGGTGAGGAGCCTCACGCTCCGTCAGAGTGCCAAGGAGATGTTCCTGCGAAGAAGTAGGAATATTAGACTGTGTACTTCCATGGGTCTAAGAGAGTTACTGGCACAGGGGCTGGAGTGGTTCTGATTTCCCCGACTGGAGAAAGACTGTGATATATTCTTTAGATTCACTTTTCGGCGCCACACAATGTAGCCGAGTACGACGCTTTACTTCATGGGTTGTGACTCGTTGTGTCATTGGGAATATGGCGTATGATTGTGCGAGAAGATTCTCAGCTGGTGGTGAATCAAGTAATGAAAGATTGGTCTTGTTTAAACGACAACATAGCTGCTTATTGATAGGAAGTTCACAAATTGGAAGATAAATTCGATGGTCTGGAGCAATCTCATGTTCTGACGTAATAATGAAGCTTCTGATCAGTTGGCTAATTTTGGATCCAGACGAGAGGCGGCTCTGACAGACGTTTTTGTTGAACACCTTCATGAGCCATCTGTTGCTAAAAAGGAAGCTATTGAAGATGATGTCACAAAGCAAGTTTTTATGCTTGATACCGACTGGAGGATGTCTTTCATCAAGTTTTTGACTCGGCAGGAGTTACCTCAAGATCGAGATGAAGCTGAACGAGTTCGACGTCGTAGCCAAAGTTATGTGATGGTTGATTCCCAGTTATACAAGCGAAGCCCGTCTGGTGTTCTGTTAAGATGTGTTACTCCTAAGGAAGGCCAACAATTATTGCAAGATATTCACTCGGGAATAAGTGGCAATCATGCTAAAGCACGCACCTTGGTGGGGAAAGCTTATCGGCAGGGGTTCTTCTGGCTCACAGCGGTCACAGATGCAGACAAGGTTGTTCGGACTTGTGAAGGTTGTCAATTTTTTGCTCGGTAAATCCATGTTCCTGCTCAAGAGTTGCAAACTATTTCACTTTCATGGTCTTTTGTTGTTTGGGGTTTGGACATGGTGGGTGCCTTCAAGAAAACTCCAAGAGGTTTCACACATCTTTCTGTTGCTATCGACAACTTTTTCAAGTGGATTGAGGCTAAGCCGATTGCTACAATTATGGCTGACAAAGCTCATGATTTCTTTATCAGCATTGTATTGGTTTGATGTCCCAAATAGGATAATTACTAATAATGGAACTCAGTTCACAGGAGGAGTTTTCAAAGATTTTTGCATAGACTTTGGGATCAAGGTTTGCTATGCGTCAGTTGCACATCCAAAGAGCAATGGACAAGTTGAGCGCGCTAATGGTATGGTTCTCCAAGGCATCAAGTCTCGTGTCTTTGATAGAATACACCCTTACGCCGAATGATGGGTTTAAGAGTTGCCTTCGGTTTTTGTAACATACCAAAAATTCGAAATTCGAATTTTGACTTCAGTTAAATAATAAAAATATGTTTTTGAGTCTAAATAGAAAGTAAATAGAAAGTAAAGTCTAAACATATCATCTCTGGATAATTATAAGTCAAAATATAATTTTACTACCATTTAAAACATATATTTAAAATAAGAATACTTAAGGGCAGGTGAACTCATTGAATATTTAAAAATAATTAGTGCAATATAAAATCATGAGGAAATTCATGTAGGTACCTTTTAATATACATATATCACTGGAATTTTGGTATAAATTAATATGTATATTTGATACCCCAAATAATTAGGTCAAAGCAGTCAAACTATAAGTTAACACTAAACCCTAATCGGCAAAATCGATACACATCTCATATGTGTATTTTATCACATGAAAATGTATATGTAAAATAATTTATTCAAATACTAGCTTATTTATCATGAATTCATATAATTTTTCCAGAATTTATTTTATTATTTTTGACCTCCTAAAAATTCAATCTAGTTTCAGCCAGGCCTATTTTCTTTATTTTGCTGAGGATAAACTACAGTGAATTTTTGAGTGCAACCAAGGAAAATGGAATCTAGGTGTTTTTATCTACCTCCATTAAAATCCACCTTTATTTATCATGCACAGAAATTAAGTTATAGAATTAAAGAGAAGGGAGAAAGAAATATATATGAAAAATCTTTTGTAAATCATCTATGCTGTAGATCACCAAGAAACCTACCCATTTCTCTCTCTGCCATGTGGGGCCCAGCCCTGGTGGACCCACCTGTTGGCCTCATAACCTTGCCACCTCCTCCTCCAAGCCCAGGAACAGCTGCCACGTCACGGACACGCGCCAGCACACCAGGGCGCCGTCCACCGCATTCCAGACCCACAATATAAATAGCGCCGCTTTGCCCACGGACGAAACATTTCACCCTCGACGCGTTCCACCCAAAACCCTAGCAAGATCGCCTCGGGAGCTCCGGGAGTGAACCCATCTCCTCCAGCGCCTTCTCTAGTGAGCTTCGCCGCAGACCAACCGTGGGAACATGATCTCCTATCCATGCCTAAACTATCTGTAGCTTTCCCCTTATTTTGGCGCAGGTCGAGCACCTTGTGCTAAGCTCGTCGGTGTCCTCGGTGTCCAGAGCGTCGTCGCGGATCGCATCGCCGTTCTCATCGACCCGATGAAACCCTAGCTAAGCCACTGTGCCAGGGTCATCGCCTAGGTTCCAGGAGCAAGAACCCCAAGAAAGATCAAGCCGAGACGTTGCCGTTGAAGAGATCCTCTTCGTCTTCCCCAAGTCCGGCCACCGGCCATCGTCATCGATTACTCGTCCTCGGGTGAGTTCCGGCGAGATTCCTCTCACGGGGTAGCAACCCTAGGGCATCACTAACCTCGTGTATGTGTCACTTTGACAAAAGATTGGCCACTCCTCGCTGTCGCCATCGCCCTGCCTGTTTCCGCCGCCGCCGGAGTTCTCTTCGCCTCGCTGCCGTTGTTCAAGCTTCGCCAAGCCAAGCACGACCCCAAGTGAGCAACCACGACCCCCGTAGGTGCGTGTGCATGCATGAAATCGCACTGAGACGGGTTAGAGCCAGAGATGCCCTAGCTAGCCGAAGCACTCCGCCGCTCACATCGTCGCCAGCGTTGACTCCGACCACCACAGCCAGCAAAACAACCACCGACGGGTTCGCCAGTTTTCCCTTCACCTTTTCTCTTTTGGCCGCGCCTCGCGAAACCCTGCCGATTGCCGCCGGCGTCGACGACAAGCTCGTCGGCCGCCACATCCAGCCGCTGCTTTCGATCTCTCCCTCACCGAGCCGTTGACATGCGGGCCCCACTGCATCTAAGTAGCCGAGGTTTGATTTGTGAGGAAAACAAAACCCTCTGTACTAATGTGTAAATATGCAACCTATGACATGTGAGACCAAGGACCTACTAGTAATAATCCATAAACTTGAGTACTCTTAATGGAGATGCATTTAAACATGTGCTGGGGACTTTGGGTTGAATCTCTAGAAACCCAGGGACTTTTCTGCAAAAGTACAGAGACTGACCAGTGGACCCCTTATCTTTAGAATTTGGAAATATTAAAGAAAATATTCAAAACAATAATTATACAACAGAAAAATGAGTGAAACTTGTAAAATACATATAAAATTCATTTTAACTCCATTTGAGGTGAATCAAATTTCTATGGACTCACAAAATTGTAAAATTTAATATGGTAAGATAAAACATGATGCTTACAGTAGAAGAAATGTCTCTAAAAATTAATATATGAAGTACTTGACATATAGCATTCACCAATTCATAAAATCCATACAAAATTCATTCCAACTCCAAATAATATCATTCCAGATGAGTTAGGTTATAAATCTCATAGACTTGGTTTTTATAAATTTAAATTTAGTACATATAGTACCAGAAGCATATTTAAAATTTGTATAATAAGTAAGACTTATAATATGTCATATAACTTGTAAAATTCATAATAAACTCATGCTAGCTCTAAATATTGTGAACTAAATTTTGTTAAATTTTGGAGAAAGTACTCTCTGCTACAGTAACCTAAGACTTTACTAGTCCTGGACCCAAAATGTACTTAGAGCTAAATAGAGCCTAATTAATTTATTTCTAGTATTAGACTTTAAAAATTTATAAATCACAATTGCAATATGATAAAATAGAAATTTCTTCACCACAAATTATATACACACAGTATCTAACCACACAAGTGAATACATGCATTTTAGAGCATTTTGAATATTTGTATGTTTCGGTATTTATTCGATTAGCGTTATTTCTTTTAGAAGACGAATTCGTTGTTGGTGAGGAGATTTGACCTATTGCTGACTCCAGTAAGGACATCAATCAAGGCAAGTTTTGCCCTAACCCTTTGAACATATTGAATCCCATGTTTTTCGGGCTAAATGTGTTATTTTATAAATTTGCACGCGTAATTCTAACTATAGGTATTTCCAAAGATGTACATGGTAGCTATATCCTAAAAATTGCATATATCCTTTTTAAAACTCCAACACCTTGCGGTTTGAAACCTTAAGATTGATTAGAGTACCCTAATTGTACTCAAATGGAAACACCTACGTTTTTGTAAAGTGCAAATGCTTAGCCTTGCTTAGTAACATATAAATCATGGTTATGGATCACTTGCTATACTATTTGAATCATTTCAAAACTTATGAACAGAGATGTTGTCTCTGCTTATTTGCGAACTAAAGTGAAATGAATGTGAATTTTAGACTTAGGCGGCAAGTGGTATGCATATGGTGGTAGTTGCATATCGATAGGGGGAGTGTTCGCCTGAGTCGTTTAAGGACCGAACTACATATCACCCACTCATGTTTACCGTACATCCACATGCGTTATTTATGGGGTAACCTTGGCCTATTAAGTTAAGTATTTGTCTGACCTTGCATTCAGGAGGCCTTTGTAGTAGAGGTAGTGGCCACGAGTGTACCATGGGCTATCTATAGGAACTACCCATGTGTGTGTGTGTGAAACTTATTGCTAGCGAATATTACTAGCTATGTGTGCTCTGTAAGGGGACGGATGGTCTGCCTCATAGCATGGGCGTCTAAGTCTGTCCAATATAACGATAATGTGCCTCGTGGGGGAACGGATGTGTTCGCCGTCACGGCGTTAGGTTTAAGGCGTGGGCCCGCCACCTAATGACTCTAGGACTTAAGCCTAGGGTGGATTTACACTTATCGTGCTCATGCAAGGTTAGACAATACTTAATGTAAAAGTCTCGTTATGACCTCTAGACCGCACTCAACATGTAGAGTGTGGTAGTGCTTGGCCGGCACAAGACAAACTAGAGAGTGCATACCATGTGGGTAAAGCTGTACAAGCTCTGCAGAGTTCTAAAAACTAATCGATTAGCCGTGCTCACGGTCATGAGCAGCATAGTGATGTGATGTGGGTATACTTTTGAGTTTTTTTTCTAAATCATTTTGAAACTAAATGTTTTGTAATGATAATGAAATTGATATATGTGATATGATTGCTCTATTCCGGATTGGATTGTAATGGAAGGCTACTATCTATTTATGTTGATATCATGCCATAAATATTAC
Organism: Oryza officinalis; assembly: GCA_008326285.1. Classification (NCBI taxonomy): domain Eukaryota; kingdom Viridiplantae; phylum Streptophyta; class Magnoliopsida; order Poales; family Poaceae; genus Oryza; species Oryza officinalis. The sequence continues at coordinate 54,100,651 of BDMV01000001.1, read as the reverse complement.
ACTTTACTTTATGGTTAACATGCTTTGTTCAAATTGCGTTGCAAATGAATTGTGAACTAAAATTAGCTTTAGGCCGAATACCTCGACTACATATAAGCCTTTCTTTGAACATAGCCTTCATGTATGTAGGTTTGATTGTGCGCTTGTCAGTACATTAACTTGTTTAATGTATTGACTCTTGCCTTATGTATATGTTGTTGTTTAGAACTTGTTGCAGGTAGTTGAGTGTTGCGGGAATTGTTGTTTCCTCAGGACTGGTCCTATCTAGGGGTTTACCCTGGTCGGTTGCTTGTGGGGATTTTGGGTAGACATGCTTCCGAATGGACTTTAACAAATTAGCCGGATGGCTATATGTAAGTAACTCTATTATTTGCATCTAGTTATATCTAAGTCACCCTTCATGTATTTGAATTAATACCATGGCTTAGATGAAAATGCAAAGCTAGCAACTTCCTGGGGCTAGCTAAGCATAAGTAAGGATTTTGAGCAATTGAGATGTTGTAGAGCTCAGCAATTTGAGTCAAGTCTCCTAAGATGGGTAACACATCTGGTCGCCATCTTCGAGTGGTTTGATGGGCATGTCTCGGGCTGAAGTTGACTGGCACGCTGAGTCCCAGCATTATCTCCTTTGCTCATTATTCGGCATTGCAGAGTTTATATCGAATGGAGTTACATTGTGGTCATGGACACATTGAGGTTTGAGTGGCTATTTATGCGTGTATGGATCCCACTCAGCCAAGATCATGTGGTGACCACAAATAACACTGGACGGTATAAATTCGGGTGCCAGACAGTTTTATGGTCGCTACAAACTACACCCGGTCGGGTACGGGTCAGTCGCCTTTCTTTTTGGTTTATAGGGCTGAAGCTATGTTGCCAAGTGAGATGGAATTTGAATCTCTTCAAGTTCATAATTTCAATGAGGAGCGTTATGATCAAGATTGAGTTGAAGACTTAAACCGACTGGAAGAGCCCCGTGAAGCTGCTCTTGTTCAGTCGGCAAGATATCTTCAATGACTTCGGCGTTACCCCAATCGCAATGTTCGATCAAGGGCATTTATTGTTGGTGATATGATTGTAAGGAAGATTCAGACGACGAAGGATACGCACAAACTGTCTCTGTTATGGGAAGGGTCTTTAATAATCGCTGAGGTTACTCGGCCCGAGGCTTATCGACTGAAGCGTGAAGACGGATCGATCGTGGAGAATTCCTGGAATATTGAACATCTTTGGCATTATTATACTTAAAGTTACTCTTTTGTATTTTGTTTCTCTCGACTACCGACTTCAAGTAAGTTGCCTTCTTGAGTTGTCAGTCGAGGGCTATTGATATCAGTAAAGTGTAAAGTTTCCCTTGAATATGACTTGTTTATATTTGATTTATCATTGTTTTTTGCTTTGATCTGAGTCGAGTGGATAAGCACTGAAAATTTTATGAAGACTTAATCAAGTTTTAGGTTTGATGACAGTTGGATGAGAATTTTTAAGAAATTAAAAGCTGGATTCGGTAGTCAGAGTACAAACATAAATAAGCTGATATATTATAAGTCATGTATCAAGTGTTTTTCTACATTGGGCATTTAACCCTAGAAGTTTTCTATTACATCAACAGCTATCTTCTTGGCAGACTCCTGAGCTTCATTTATCAATTCTAAAGCTTGTTCATCTGAAGTGTCGTCAACGAAGCCATCTCCTATAGTGCTTATATCCACTCGGGGATACAAGGATTTTGTTATTGCCAGAGCTTGACTTGCACTCATGGCAGCTGCTTCATTAATGTTTTCCAGGTACATCTTTGGAGCCCTTATGAGTTTCTCGAATATCTCAGGAGCTTCTTCTGAGCTCGAGCCCAAGCCATTCTGGAAGATTGCATTCAGGATTGGAGTAGCAACATTGGCAATGTCATCTCTTATACTTTCAGCCCTTTGGATCCTCTCGACAGAGACTTCAAATTGGGCTCGGGATTTTACCTTATGAGCTGCAAGGTTACAAACAATCAAGATATATTAACAATGCTGTGAAGTTAGTTCAAGATCAAAGTTAGAAAGATTACCTTCAAGTTCAGCCAAAGCATTATTCTTGCCTGTTTCCAGTCGGGCATTGTCATTCTCAGCTTTCTTCAATTGGGCTTTAAGGGATTCAATTTCTGTTAAGTGAGCTAAAACACGAAGACAAATAGTTAGCAGTGAAATATTGATTAACAGATCAGTTGAGATATTTGTGTTTACCTCCAATTGAGCCACGGAATTCCACGTTGGTATCCCACAACTCGCTGATTTCTGCCCTTAATACTATCTCCTTGGCTATAGTTTCTTCCTTAGCTTCTTTAAGCTCCTGCTGAATGGTTTCTAAGGAATTCAAGTGCGGCACCAATTTTTTTAGTGTCTCTGACTTGGCTTGTGATCGGCGATATATTCTCTGCATACAAAGTACGAGTCGGATGATATCATATCAAGTGGTAATTGAAGAATAAGTAGTTTTCACTTACATTCATCAGTCGAGTAGATTCATTAAGTCGGGCTACCAACATATCACGTTCTTCGGCTTCCTTTTGTTTATTTAATACGATTCCGTGAGCATGGTCGTCAGCATCGCGCCACTGGATTTTGACTAGTGGAAGCGAGTCCTCTGTTGATTTGATTCGGAGGATTTCTTTGTCCTCTCCAATTATTGGTTCTAAAAGAAACAAGGTTGCAAGAATTCAAGACAAGTATTGAAGTCAGAAATTTAAATGATTGAGGAACTTGCCTGTGATTATGTCGAGACGTCTACACGGAGGATCTTGGTTGTTTTCATTTGTGTCAGGAATTGATTGGTCTTGGTCTTCTTGTGCAGCAGCATCTTTGGTTGATTGATCCTTATCGGTTTCTTCATCATTATTCGGCGCTGGGTCTTCAACTGGAATTTCCTGATTGTTAGGGGCTTGATTTTCTTCACCCGACTGGTTTTCAGTCGGGGGCTCCTGCTCGGGTGCTTGGTCAGAAGAACTCGGCTGGTTTCTACTCGGGAGTTCCTGGTTGGCAGTCGAGTGGCTAGTTGTTGGCTGGTTCTGAGATGTGCCCTGGGCTTCATGCTCTACAGTTTCTTGATCTCTTGATCTCAAGTTTGGAGGTGGCACTTCAGTTTGGCCCGTGGGGTCAATATCTTGAGGTTTTCTGCAAAAAGGTTATATAAGGGGTCAATATCAAAATGCAGTCAAGGATGTTTTTGAATAGAAGATGCAATAAAAATTATATAAGGGTTACCTGTTGGATTTTTTGATCTTTGGTGCAGATCTGACTGATGCTGGCTTTGGTAAGCTGACATTAACTCTCGGAGTCTGAATTTCTTCATCCACTTCATTTGAGTCGTCGATGATCAATTTTCTCTGTTTACTAGCGTGCTTGTTTGTTTCTTCAACTACGGCTCTTTTATTTTTCGCTTGAGGTTTGATTGCCAGTCCGCCAGTCAGTCGGCTGCCAGTCGGCTGAGCTTGGGGAGCTTCGTGGTAGACTGGGTACTTGAACTGGGGCAGGATTGGGTGATTTCGCAGCCCCCAGCTCAAAGGAAGCTTCTTTTCGCCCCCTGCCCTTAACGTCGAACCTTGCTGGTGCTACGGCGAAAGGCTCGGGTACGGCGGTGCGAATGGTGAAGCCATTCCCTAGACTTGCACATGAGGTTGGACCGAGGCGTTCGGTGGAGGCATGCTTGCGATGGAGCCTGGCCCGTCCATGGCGTCCTATAGGGTTGGCGAAGGCATGTGGGCCGGCGAAGATAATGGGGCTGGATTCGCCGGTCGCCATGTTGCTACGCCCAGGCTTGGTCTGCCGACAGCCTGGGCCGAAGGGGCTGCAGTTGCTGTAGCGGCAACATGGGGTTAACTTAGTTGCTGGAAGAAAGCTTGGAATTGCGCCTGGAGGGCAAAAGCTATGTCTGTTGAAGCTTGGGGTGCTGACACTGCCATCGGCAGCATCGGCAGGGTCTAGGTGGAGGCCGGGGTTGGAATCACAGTTGGATAGACGGTGGCCATCTGGGGCGAGGAACGAACGTGAAGCGCCGAAGGCTGCTGTGCCTGCAGTGTCGAAGGCGCGGAGACTTGACGGTCGGTGCAACTAGGGCCACAGCGGTTGCAAGCGAAGGGTGGTTGCAGGCCTAGCCGAAGTCACCGCCTTGGCTTGCAAAGCGGCCTCATGCGCTTGGTGTCGTTCTTGCATCTGTCAAAGCGTGTCCTACATCCTTATCATGTCTTGCCGCATGGCTTCCATCTTGGCCGCGTGGGTCTTCGACGGGTCATGCTCTGAGCCCGCCAATGCCATGATCACTGGCATTGCTTGCGCCACAGTAGCTTCGACAGAGGCTTCGGCCTCGACCCTGGACTTCTTCGGTGACATTAGTAGTTTGGTTTGGGTTCCCCACAGGCAGCGCCAGCTATTGTCGAATGACAGCAGCGTCTGCCGAAAAGGCAGACTTCACTTAGGTGGAAAGTAAAGGTGTTATATTGATATTAAATTTTTTGGGGATCCCCCTAGTACATGCCCCTTGGGGTCTATTTATAGGTTTAATACAGACTCATGCACCCTAGGGTTTCTAAGTACAAGAGAATTTACATGGTTACCCTTATGCAGGGACATTTATGAGGGTAATTATAGATAATTTAGGCTTAGGCCTTTTCTTGGGCCGCTAGGTGGGCCTCCCCTAGTGGGTTGGCCCTGCAAGGCCCTGAATCCTTTGACCTAGGGACGAAGGTCCTTCGCTATGGTGGATGAAAGCCTTCTGCTTGGGGACGAAGGCCTTCGGCTTCACCCTTAACATGTCGCTTCACCCGGAGCTCCAGTCTTTACGGCAATAGGTGCTCTGCCTTAGCGATTGCCATCGTGTTTCGACAAGCTCGATCGAAGGCCCTCGTGTCATGTCTCCAACAAGCGTCGTGTCTTCGTCCTATGTGGCAGTTCAAGGCTCCTCACAGTAGTGAGCCCCATTCTAAATAGCCTTATATGCATATAATCCATGCATGTAACAAACTCACATTAAACTTTAAATGAATTTTCCTTCCGAAATATTTATCTGATCTATGATTCGATTGCATCATTATATTTGTTGCAATTAAATCTTTACAACAAGACCACACATGATTATATTTTGATTAAAAAAATATTTAGCTCTTTTTACTATAGATTTCTTTTAAATGTTACATGTGGCTTTACATGTATGTTTTAATTTGTATTTTATGATGTTTCACTGTTTATTTGCAAATGTTGCACTTGGTGTTTTTGAAATGTTATAAGAAATATTTTTTGATGTTTCACAGTCACAACTTCATGTATCATCATAATATAAAAATGTTTCAACCATATATTGTATGCTTTATTTTTTTTCGATGTTTCACTTGTTGGACTCAATGTTTCATATAGTGGTTTATCAGTGTTGCAGTAAATATTTTTGAATGTTGCATCTCTCTGAAATATTTTATGAAGTAAATTAAAACAATTTTCTATGAACGATGAAACAATTGATTTTTTGGATATATATTTTTTCATCAAAATAAAATCGTGATAGATCTTGTTGTAAAAATTAAATTGTAACAAATGCAATGGTGTAAACGGATTATGAACCGGATAAATATTTTAGACGAAAAGTCCCTTTAAAGTTTGATAAAAAAAAGGGGCTACTATACAATGGGAACTCGTCCGAATGCTATGATACCTAGTGAGTATCATACAGAGCTTATACGTATCGGCTGATACCCTGTTAGTATCTACTAATACCTGTCAGATACCAACCGATACCCGTCAATACCAACTGGTACAGGTCGATACCTCGTTGGTACTAGCTCGATACCTCGTTAGTATCACCGATATCGGTTAGGTACCAACTAATAACTGTCAGTACCAGCTAATACTAGGCTGATATCCCATTGGTATCAGGTTGATACCTCATTGGTATCAGCCGATATCCATCGGTACCAAGCTGATATCCCATTGGTACCAGGCCAATACCTTGTCAATATCGGCCGATACCCGTTGGTATCAAGTTGATACCCTTTCTATATCCTGTTGATCCCCTCTCCACCTCTTTTCCAATGGCAGCGACATCCGGCAACATGCTTCCTGGTGGCGTGGCGAGGTGGTCGAGGAGGATCAATCACTTGGATGATACACTTGTTGCTGAAATGTAAGTTTAGTGGAGGTAAGAATGGCTTCTAATTTCTTCAGCATGAAGACAGTGGGATCTCTGAGTACAACGAGCACATTATCTTGTTGCACTTCATGTTTCTGTAGACCAGAGAAAGCTCTTGCTAGCTACATGATGATGAGTCAAAAGGTGACGAACAGCGAGACATGCCTCTGCAGGGTGCAGCATATGATATGTTCTCGCCCTAGTGGCGCAACAATGGGGATAGATCGAGTGATGTGCCACGCCAGGAGGCAGAGAGGAGCATATGTAGACCATGCCTTGAGCATATAAGCGCACACGAGATGTGCCTGCGCAGCGTCGCCATCGGCTCTGACTCCGGTGACCGAGCAACTTCGTCTCGGTTGCCATCCCACCGCCTACGTGTCCGTCGACTTCGATGACCTAGCCGTCATAGCCTGCGCGTCCGCCGGCTCTGACTCCAGCGATAGCTCCTATCACGCCCACAGTCACCGTAGCCCACATGTCATCCTTGTTGATATATTGAAGGCGTATCATGAAGATGCGTAGGATCAGGATCCCGTCCTATAGTTTTCCCTAAAAAAAAGTATATATGAGATAATGGGGTGTGAGAAAAGAGAGGAGAGTCTAAGAGAGGTAGTCGGTAGGAGAGAGAAAAGAGGGTAGCAGATCCATACAGTAATGTTGTGTAAATTGTGTTATGTAAGTTGATAGGTCTAATTCTTTCCTAATTAACCGGGGGTCCGATCTGTAGTTGTTTCGTTGAGATATGAATGGCTATAGCAATCGGTTGATACTTAGTCCTAATTCTCCACGAATCAGTTTAACCTAGGCTTACTAGGCTTTGATGGGCCAAAATGTTAATTTTCACTGTGTTTCGTACTCCGTATCGAAATAAACCAATATATGATTGGATAAGACATTACCTAATACAACTGTTATTGGATTAGGTAATGTCTCATTGAATTGGTTTATTTTGGAAAATAAAGAGTATAGAAGAAGAGATCAAGTTGATTGTGACCGCACACGTGTGACGTGGAGAAAATTCTCCTTCGTGAACCCTAGTCCCCAAATGTTAAATTGGATCCGATTTGTTCTCCTCAGTTCTCTTTCGCTTCCTCGCCCTGGGTGGATCTGTTCTCCTCCGCTTCTCCATGGACATGGCTGCCCCGACTGTTCCCTACTGGACCACGGCTCCTCCCCTTCCAGAGTCCGACGGCCACGAAGACGGCTCAGGGGGCATGGTCCTCCTCGACAGGTGGTGCCACATCGCTGACCTGCCCAACGCCAGCACCGGCGTGGGCGCCACGAGCACCGGCTTGCGCATCCAGGTGACCTTCCACNCCTCCCACCCCGCCCGCCCGCCGCTTCTCTCCCGCTTCTGCGTCCACTGCCCCGGCCTCGACTTCCCTCGCATGGTGCCTAAGGTCATCGCCTCCGACGCCGATCTCGTCCTCCTCTGCGTCCCCATCAACCCCGAGAGCTTCGTCAACGTACTGAATTTGGACTACTTCGTCTACAGGCCGCGCGCCCATCGGCTAGATCTGCTCCCGAACCCGCACCCCGTGTACATCCACGACTCTTTAACTGCCCTCCTCAGCCGCCAAGACGGCGCCTGGTATGCAGTCGCCGCCCTCGGTCTTGGGCCCCCCGTGTACAAAGGCGGTGCGCTCATTAGCTGGGATTTCGACATCCACCTCTACAGATCCACCTCCAGTTCCGAAGGTTGGACCTCCAAGCGGTTATCGGTGACCGAGTTCATCAGAGACAAGTTTATCCCTATACCTGCCTCTGTCGACAGGCTGTACCACGAGACCGAGAAGACCATCACGGTCGGCGGCGAGGGTGGCACCGTCGCCTGGGTGGACCTCTGGCGTGGCATCTTCCTCTGTGACGTGCTCGATGAGTTCCCTGTGCTCCGAGACATACCTCTGCCGTGCCCAGCGAGGAGCAACAGGGATCGCTTCCTGAAACAATATGACCCCAGCTATTTCCGGGACGTGACCATCAGCCGAAACAGAGACTCTATCAAGTATATTGAGATGGAAATGTGGTCACCAACAGAGCCGATGAATACTACCACCACTCCTGTTTCTTATGTGGATTGCGTGCCCAATAACACAGGGAAATTCCAGGTAATCCGTGACGACTGGAAGGCCACAACATGGAGGATGCCATTGCCGGTAATTGGTTCTTCGTGCGAGTACTGGCACCGTGACTGTGAGGTTGGTGTTAAAGACATCACCTTGGGTGCCAGCAACCCATGTCGTTCTAACTTACTTAGCTTCAGCGAGGTCATGGAAATGTTCAAGGAACTTCCAATGTTAAACCCCATCATAAGCATGGATGACGATGTAGTTTACTTGCTTTCTAGAACCAGACCCAGTCCCATGGACAAGTTGCATGTGGTGTTTGCTATTGATGTGAGGAAGAGGACGCTGCAAGGATTAACCAAGCTTGATGCCCGGCCGAAGAACTCCATTTGCATGGTCACCTTATGCACCAGTGAGATTCGCAGGTATCTGAGGAATATTACAGGTAACTTCTCTACGCTGGTAACTCATCACTGTGTGTTTTTCCATGTGACCATATGTATGGATGCAACGCTTGCCATTTTAAGATCTAGGGAATTATTGTTTTGGTACCTTTCTGGTTTCAGTAGGGTCTAAAGCTTAGTTCAGGAGGCATGCCTTGATGACGGTGTGATGCATGGAAGGCTATTGATATCAGTTGTTTTTGTACATTGTTGTCAAAGTTGTATATCAGTTAATTAAACAAATCCTGGCAATCCAATAGAAATAAGTTTGCGAATTGTGTTGAGCTGAATCTGTGTTTGTGCGCAACCCATCCTTTAAAATGACAGCAAAACTGTTATGGAATTAGACAATTCCACAGCTTAGTTTTCTTTTATTGTGGTGGAATTCTGTCAAGTTGATAGTGCACAGTACTTACAAAACAAATGCTCGTTGATTGAGTGAATTGCAAGCTTGGCTCAACATTTTAGTGGCAGAGGATACGCAGCCAAGAAATCGTGTTCAGCCAGTTCTTGTCAAAAGCAGCATTTTATGGGACATGATATTTGGAGTTTTGTGTTTATGATAGAAAAAGTTCGTCTGGATTTTAACTTCAATAATAATATGTTTGACGAAAAGCAACCTGGATAATTGTTTCTTGCTTTAAACGCCTGTCTGTTTTTTTGTGCTAGTTACTGACAATCATGAGACTTGTTCTCGTTGATTTAAAAATGCAATTATTGCTGTACAGATTTTTTTCCCCGTTCAAAACATGACCTATTCTCTTTGATGCAATCACAGGCGAAGCACTTAATGAACTGGAAATTAGCTATTAAATCAACTGAAAAAGGAGAGGGTAGACTATGCTATATCGAGGTGCATGTGAAGAATTGGCCAGGACAAAGAAGCGTGTCAACCTGTTCGATGAGACATGGCGAAATGATGCGACTTGAGCTTGTTGATTTATGAAAATTCTGTAAAACAATTATCTGGAGTGTGTTGCTTGCAATATGCAGACATAGGTACTTTATTTATGATTGAACTTGTGTGCCTATAGCTCAGCTCAGTAGAGCTGTTGAGTGTTGACATTCATCCCTATCGCGTGGGACCCTGTTAGATAGTGATATCCTCCCTATCGTTTGATTGAAAGATTCAGGCTGTGTTCGGCCCTCAGTACTCCCAGTGTTTTGCCCCTCGCGCACGCTTTTCAAACTACTACACGGTGTATTTTTTTGCAAAAAGTTTTTATACAAAAGTTGCTTAAAAAAATCAAATTAATCCATTTTTGAAAAAAAAAATTAGCTAATACTTAATTAATCACGCACTAATGATCGCTTCGTTTTCCGTGTTTACTGTGTAAGCTGCTAACTACTACCAACGAACACAGCCACTACTACCAACGAACACAGCCTCAGTATCCTCCGTAAGCTCAAAGCTACCTTCTACCTGGATGGCCACTCAAGGAAGATTGGCCTCCCCTTTTGGCTGTGTTTCGTTTGTTGCTTTTCTCAAATAACCTCCCAACTACAACATACGAACTCAGCCTACTACATCATACATCCTTACATTTTTCCAATGGATATTCGTGGAACATATTTTCTCTAGTGGCGAGCAAGTGTATGATCCCCTATCTTTTTAACTTCCTATTTCATCGTTTCTCACTAACAAAAATTATGATGAAGGCGGCGATGGCGGGGAGAGGGTGGTCGTTCTTTTTTTGTAAAAAAATATATATGATTTCAAATGTACTACAACGAAATACTTAATCCGTCCAAAATGTAGCTAACATACTGACCGTAGTAGTTTTTGACTTATTAGGGTGTGTTAGGGTGAGGTTGAAAACTCCTCTTCGACACACTCTCCAACACACGAAGTTTGACTTATTAGGGTGTGTTCAGCAGAGGTTGAAATCTTCTCTCCGACACACAAAACGAAACACGTATTATTACATGATTAATTAAATATTAGCTATTTTTTAAAAAAATAGATTAATATGATTCTTTAAAACAACTTTCTTATAAAAAGTGCGCAAAAAAAAAAAAGATGAGTTAGAAAAGTTGAAGGAAAAACACAGCCTTATAGTGTGGTTGAGCAAACTCTAGCATACACCCTATATCAACTAGCAGATACTACAGAAATTAAATTTAACAGCATCCAAGCAACACTACTTGAAGGCTATTGTCCAAAGTCTGGATGGTGTGGTACCACGCGATCTCAGCCTCATTCCAGTCAAAAAGGAAAATCAAAGGCAGATTGTGCCACGCTTTAAGCAAAAATTGGGCACAATCCTTCAGAAGAAAGAAATTAGAATTGCACATATGAGCAAGTACAACGAATAAAAATTCTATAGGTATATATATCTCTGGGTGAAAGGGTGGCACCTACGATCACATCACGGAATTGGAAAGGTGCATCCAACGAGCATTTAATTAGTTTATCAAATGTATCGACAACTTAATAACAGAAAACGTCTCATGAGCATTTAATTAGTTTATCAAAAATATCGACAGGCTAACAGAACACTGATATGTTTTCACCATCCATCACACAGAACTAGTGGCATTTAGCTTACCATTTAGCATCATAAGATTTTGAGAGAACAAGATATATCATGTCCCAAGAACTCGTGCAAGCAAATAATGAATATTCGAGGCCAAGTATAGCGGCTCCATCACATGTTCCAGGAAAGTGGCCTCAATGTCCACCGCCGATGCTCCTAAAACTTGCTGGTCAGTAGTCCCACGGACGATCGATGACCTCTGGTCTGTTATAGTCATCCAATACCTCCACCAACCTGCAATTCAGATTTTATAAAAAAAAAAATCAGACATTGTTTCCATAGAAACAAGTTCAAACAGTACCACAACATCTGTTGCCCCTTACCACTGCCACAGCTCTTCTGTCATAATGCCTGGTGAGCATAATAAACCTTCCACGATAGCGGGAAGGTATAGCTCAAGAACATGAGAATATAGTAGATCCAATTCTGAAAGAGTCTCAAATGGTTCTTTGTCCTCCACCGTCCCTTGCTCCATTTTCTTCTCATCTGCCTTTTTCTCCCCATCTGCCCTTTTCTCCCCATCATTACCCTTCAAGGTAATATTTTTGGGATGAAAATAAGATAAACAAAACATAAAGAACACATAGAAAATTTTAGAAAAAACAAGTAAAACTTCATCTTACCAAATCTTTTCCATGCTCATTCACTTGGCGTGGAAAAATTGATAGACTATTATTATCTCGAAAAAACAGACCATAACCGTGAAGCTGCTGTTCTCTCTCCTCATCATTCATTTCCTTCATTTTCTCTCTCACACTAGGGGGGTATACTGTAGCACTTTGACTAGTACTGGATGTCCATGTACAAGGATGACCGATCTCCAGTCAGATGCCAGAATTCGACTCATCAACGTTGATCTTAGTGTGGATCTTACATCCGACGATGCAAACCGACGAATCCTATGAATTCCAGAGAATAATCCAGCTCTAATCATAGAAGATTTCAAGGCCAGTGTATTGAGTAAACAACACCAGAAGCCAGGCAATTGATTAACAGGAGCACATCTCTCGAGCATTTCACGAAAGTGAACAAAAAATGCAGGAAGACCCAGCCCTTGTACTCTAAATAGCTCAGTAATCTCTGTAATATATTTCATATAGTCCAGAGCCATTGCCTCTTCGCTGAATTTAGGACAAAACGGTAACCAAATTTCAGCACGGGCTCCACCAATCACATAAATAGTACTCAAGGAAAATGCCCCACCCCAACAATTCTTCATTCTGTGGGCATCAATGATATTCTTGAGTATATCTAGGGCAAGAACTCTGCCAACTTTTGTGGTGTCAGCAACTTCTAGAGATGTGCCAGCAGCAAAAAGCTTTCTTTTTATAGAGAATTCATGACCAGGCAGAGCAATAAAATCTTGGAGCGATATAACTGATGGAAGGGTCTGAGTTTCAGGAACAGAAGGATAAGGCGCCGGAGAATTATCTTGCTGAAACAATAAGCGTGACAAGTTCATCCTTCTAATTGTACAAGAATGTACAAAAACATAAACGAACATGTAAAGAGTTCCAAATGTGAACGACCATTGAAAGAGACTATGTAAATGACAGCCATTCAAATTATATTCACCAAATTAAGCAGCAGATATTAAGGTGTCACAACTAAGCAGATATTAACCAGTAGTCCTATCCAAAAAGTAAGCAAATCTACCATAAGTTGTAAGAACACTAATATCCTTTAACGTAAAATGTATTTCCAACAAGAACAATGGCAAAAAAGACTTGCTAAGCATGTAATTGTACAAGAATGTACAAAAACATAAACAAACATGTAAAGAGTTCCATTGTACAAAAACATAAACGAACATGTAAAGAGTTCCAAACGTGAACGACCATTGAAAGAGACACTATGTAAATGACAGCCATTCAAATTATATTCACCAAATTAAGCAGCAGATATTAAGGTGTCACAACTAAGCAGATATTAACCAGTAAGTACCAAAGGTCCCTGCTCCAAATCATTTGGCATAAAGGCACTGTTCATATATGAGCCACCTCCACTGACCTAACAAGCCATGGTTAAGAACAATCATAAGTGCATTTCCATCAGAAAAGGAAATAATGTAAGAACAGTACATACCTTATTTAATAACTGCCAAACTACAGTTGTTTCTAAATAGCCTACATCGGTGACTAAACTATATAACATTCCTTTGATCTGCACAAGATGAAAGAAGGATCAAAAGGAAAAATAAAAGCCAGCTGTACAGAACTCCTAAAATGATAGAAGACAGCAAACATTATATTCTCACCTTAATTATAGTACTAAAATGATTGTTCCAGTAAAAGACACATGGCACCATTTCAATGAGGTCTTTATGCAGACAGAACAAGCTGCAGCATTGGCACATAGTACTTCAATATAATTACAAGTGGCACATAACAAATAATTTTCTGACCAAAAAAGACACTGCATACAAAAAAGGAAAATTAGATATTTACCCATGGGCAGTTAGCTGAGGGCCCTCCAAAAAATCCTTAATCATCTCCGCTAAAATTATTGAACAAAAGCACTATCAAGAATACAGAAAAAAGTTGTGCAAACAATCTGTAGCTGAAAAATAATGCTAACCATTTGGAAAATTAGGCTCTTTAACCGCCAGAGTAAGTTTTTCAAATGATTGTGATGATATTTCATCCACCAACAAGTTCTGCAACTGAAATATCTAAGCATTGAATATCACAGAGAATTGGAAAATTTGCACACTCAATTGAAAAATTTGCAACTAGCTTACAGCTGCATCCATAATCCAACCATGCCGTAGAGGAACATCTAAGCAATCAAAGAGCATGAATTCCGGCGTTATTGTAAACCCATTAGTTCTGCAATGTCAAAATTACAAATATCAGATGGCCCGTTCCCAACCACAGTAAAAGCACATAGATAAAGAACCTATATCTAAGGTTACCACAATCACCTATTAAACACAATATCAACGTCGAGACCTTCAGCAAGCGTCGGTACAATATCCAGTATATGTCTTTGAACAACTGAATCACGGACCTATTGAACACAACATCCACAACCTAAGGCTGAAGGTTGGATTCACGTTCATGCAAAGAAAATTGTGTTATAAAGCTGTTGCAAACCTGCATTTTCATGCTTTTTTTAAGAAAATCCTGGACGAGACAAATCAGTTTTTGCATGGAAACATGATTTATTTTTGATTCAAAATTGATCTCCCCCTTAAGCAGTAGGACATTGCCTGTAGTAAAAAAAACAGGTTAAATCTAAATCAAGAGGAAATAAAAATACAAAACTTGAAGTAAAGCCAATATCACTTACATATGGCAATAAGGGGACAAGGGCCATTCTGATCCTGGTGGATAATATGAGTGGAGCGGCCAAAGAAATCAATCCGCCTCATACTATAGAACGTGTCAGAAGTGCTGGGAGGTGAAACCAACCCTGTGTCAGAAGTGCTGGGAGGTGAAACCAACCCAGAAGCTCTTATGTCCTGAAGGAGAACAAACAACACAATTCATATGTAACTAGGAAATATACGGCCATTTTAAAACACTATCCAATTATGTAGGACAGCGTGTCTTGCAACAGAACACATAAAAGTTGAATTCTCTTCAAACAACCAAAAGTGAACTGCAATTCAAAGAAACAATAAGTGATGACAGTGAAAACAGAAAACATTAAAATACGAATAGTCGATGCTAAAGCCAAATATCTGAATAGTTTTCACAAATCAGTGAAATGCATACAAAGAAACAGTAAGGAGCTGTTGGCAATGTTAACTTGAGTCATTTAAATTAAAGAAGCAGAGCTTAAGGTCTCGACACTAGGTAGCAGTAAAATGCCTAATTCAACAAATGTAATCTTCTAGAATTATATCTCCTAAACACATTTCCCAACAGTTATAAGCTTTGAGGTTCGTTGACTGTAAATTGCACTATCTAATGCTATAACATACATGTTAAATTCAATTTGAAAAGAAGCTTGCAGTATTATTTTAAGCACCGTTGATGAAATAACATCACTAAATAAAAAGATCAGCACAAACCGACGCCTTAATAACCATGAAAGATGAAACAGGGAGCATACTTGTATAAGCATTTCTAATAAATGGAATGTGAAACTGCCAAATAAAATATAACTGATCTTTCAAACAACTGTGCACTTACAGATTGCCCAGCATCCTTCAAAAGTATCCGCTTCTTCGCTTTTCGCTTTCCCTTCTTTCTTTCCTTTTTAGTTAGTGGCTAACCCAAAGTTGCAAATGGGTTCATTGAGTTAGCAAAAACATTCATAGTAATAATTAACTTGTGAAATTAACCACGCACAAAAATTAAATGAACAACACTAGAGCACTACAGCAATAAAGATACTTTCTCTTACCAGTGATGATTGGATCTGGTTTGAATCTGTCGGAGCAAAGTTGCAATCAACAAATAACCCCCCTTCATTCACCTAACAGACCATGCACAAACATGGTAAACGTGTGCTAATCACGTAAGATACCAAAAAAGCAACTAGCATACCTCTATTAATCCCTCCCAAACAACACTGGTTTTAATGTTTAACAAATATAAGGGGTTAACCAAGAAATATATTTTGTCTTCAACCTGTACAAGAACAAAATGGGATAAATGAGGAATAAAAGCAGCAGAATAATCAGAGACTACTATAAAATTAGTTTATTACCTTGGTTATAGTAATAAAATATTCATTCCAAATCAGGATACAGGGTTCTTTCTCTTTGAGATGGTTAAGTAAGCACGAAAATCTGCAATGGTAGAAACCATACTTCAGCCTTACATCTCCAGTGACACAGAGCGGCCTTTACAAGCAACAAAAGAAAATTCACACTTGGACATATGTAAACTTGTATTTACCCATACGGTGTTAGTTGAGGGCTCCGCAGAAAACCTGAGATCATTTCCACTAAAAAATTGATCAAAGAAAAAGAGTATCAGGAGCAGCGCTAACTAGCACAAATAGTTTTGTAACAGAAAAACTAAAGCAACATTAATGTTCACAAGATCTACTAGCAGCCAGGGCTGAGTTATAACTGTCATGAACTTCTGGTCCATCCATGGAGAACACAATACCTCGATGTAAATTTCCGTGTTCACGGCCATCACGCTTTTGAACACCTGATTTTGTGCTTTCTTGAAGTGAATTATACTCAGCAACATTTAGTGAATGCTCAACGAAGGACGAGTCAGCTATCGTTGAGGCTAATTTTTCATCCTAATGAAATTTCAAAGTATCAGCCTTGAAATACCACAATTAAGATCTCAAACCTCAGAATAACTATTTATGCTACAGATGTGCTGCTGCAACTAAGGAAAATTTACAGTATCTAGATGGACTAATATTAGAAGAAAAAAAATGCCATGTAAAATGCTTACCTGCGGATCTACTAACCAGCCGTGGTACAGTGGGACTCCCAGGTATTGAAATAAGGCACTTTCTGGGGTGCGCACAAAGCCATCAACGCTGAAATATCGACACTCTAAACATCATACCCTGAAAAGGAAGAGCACACAAACAACTATTCACAGAAGTAAATCACTATCACAATCACCTAGCAAACTTCACATCGAAGAATAAACTTCCTGGAAGCTGTGGCAGTACACCAAGCACTTGCTTTTGGAAATCTGAAAGTTCCAAGTGACGTTGTAACTGCAGTAAAAGCGGATAGCATCTTAGTTTTGAGTCGACGAACATTCATTTGCATAGAGCAATTGCATGTGTTGCATACCTGCATTTGCATATTGCCATACAAAAGACGCCTTTGGACAAGATGAAGCAGATGGCCCTCGGACACCTTGGTGACATCTAATTCTAGAGTTATCTTCCCATCAAGCAGAAGGGCATTGCCTACAGCAGCACAGAAAACAAGGTAAACAAACACACAGAGAAAACTAAAAATGGAGCTGCATTCACTTACATAAAGCAACAAGGGAGGATCGTCTATGCGTGTCCTTGAGGATGATGGGTGTGCGGCGACCCAAAAATCCGACTACCCTTGTCTTGTACCACACGACAGAAGAGCTGTGCTCTGCAACATTTGGCAGGATATTTTTGTCATCCTGCTGCTTCTTTTCCTTCTCTGTTAGTTCATCAAGTGGGGGTTGCTGTTCCAGATCTGATACCTGGGGATGAGTGTGCAGAGTTGACAAAACATTCTTCAGATGGAATAATGAACGCCCAAAATAACAGAAGAGTATATCCAAGAGGTACAGAAAAAAGTCATATTTCCTTCCTAAAGAACACAGACAAATATGAAAGATGACAGTATTTCATGCCTATTCTAAATGTCATATTTGAGTTCTAACAAGGGAGTACAGCTCCAAGACAGTACAAACAGTGGTAGGTTGATATGATCATACAGCCCAACATTGCAATTTTATACTAGAAGGGTTCCTATTTCATGTTTTTCCTTAAAGTAATACATTAGCCGACCTCTCAGCAACAAAATGCAGTAGAAATGTCAAGATGGAAAGTTAAGGTCCCATTATGGAAAAATGGCAATAAGACACTATGTGACAAATTCATGTTAGGAAGGATGAAGTATGCACTCCTTTAACTGAGCAAAACATCACATTCAATAATTATAAAGGGCTCCAATGAACTTTTAACTGTAAAAACTGATTCACTTTAGTAGATCATCTTGAAACCAGTACCTCGGCTAGAGTTCTTTTGTAGATCTTCACTTCATCGTAAATTATATCTGAAATTCTTTCTGAATTCTCTTCAGGCGAAGGAAACAACCCAACACTTCTGAGAGCGATATTCACAAGACTGCCCAAAGGAAGAAAAATTAATTTGACATCTATTTTTTTTCTATAGACCGACTGATATGTTTAACCTACTCAAGGTAGCAGTTTTGTACCAGGGTGGCAAGAAAAGGCAAAAGAGGGAACAGAAAGTAAATGTATCAAAGACACGATACGACTGTCAACAGAAGCAAGAACAGGTGGATCAAGTTAAAAAAGTTAGGCTGTAAGATCTTGGCCAAATATGATAAAAATCCACCAGCCCATGAAAATTCAGAATGGCTGGTTCAAACGGTTGGGTACCCAGAGTTCAAGATGAAGAGTATAAATTTGTAACTGTTACTTTATAGCCATTGTGGATAAAAAAAATTAAGTCATTAGGACTCGACCCAGTCAAAGAATCAATATTCTGAGCACATTTCATGGAGGTGCCATATTGTATGTTATTTTCACACTTGCATTGATAAAGCAGACAGTAACAGGTTAAAGTGGTGCATAATTGTGCACTATGACATGACAGCCTGCAGCTAAGCGAAGCATAACAAGTATCAAGGCATAAATGTCTTGCCATATGCCTTGTGAGTGTTACTTCTGGAGGAAAAAATATATTCAAGGTGGAAACTAGTTACAGCAGGGTGCGAAATAACAGATTCTATTAACATCCATGACTCGTGAAGAAAATCATGCAGACGCCATATCACCTAATAGAATTATAACAATTATCAAACCACTTTTCAGTACAAATCTATAATCAAACAACTGGTGATTGTTCTTACAGATGATAAAACTTTTGCTTTGTATTCAGTACTTTGTGAGCAAATCGAACAGCCCGTTTATCCGCACACTTTAGGAAATACTCTCGAACTTCAGTTCCTAACCCTGGTATAAATAAAGCAACAAATACCGTCTTTTAGTACAAAAGAAAAAAATGCAAAGACAAAAAAAAGTTGATATATTGATGCAATAAGTTATTCCTCAATCTTGGTGTTAAGACGAGGTCTGATAATACCTTAAAAATGTCAAATAATTGTATTTTTCACGTGTTCAGGACAAAAAATCATGCAGTAGCTATTAACATTTGTGACCAACCTGAACAGTGTACACTTACCAAGTTGAAATTGATAGGCAGCAGCAGCAGATATCGCTCTCAGGTGATCTGCAAGTAGGCGATATGCTGTATCGACTCCATTAGTATCGTTGAGGCCAACTTTACCAGAGTAAGCTCCAATTCCATCACCAGCACACTGCATACATATACATTAACCCAACAAAAGTTGAGAAAAGAATATCAAGTCATAATAAAATGTCATTCACAGTGTACATAGAAATCAATAGAAAAACACAACCAACCATAGTGTACAAGAAAAAAGCAACTTCAAGTATGAATGTGGCAAACGTACATAATGGATGACAGCCATTATGGGAGGGAACACATTTAACTCGTAGTAGCTTTTCTTTTGAAGGATACAAGTTAAGGATTCACTGTTCATCCCTGTTATGACATGTTTGCCTTGCAAAGGGTTCAAGGCACCTTCTTCTTTCCGATCGAACTAAAAGTTGAGAAAACAATAATAAATCTGTAGGCATTCACAGAAATAAAACTCAATAATAAACGATTAAGTATAAGAAGCTAGCTAACCTCCACAAACACAATGCGCCAGATCTCAACAAATCTATCATCATGTATGTTCATGCTTCCTTTTTCGTTATGAGAACGATCAAAATAAATACCAACACATCGACCACAAGGACCAATATTATCAGGCCTCCAAAAATCAGCCTAATTAAAACATGGAAGATCAGTCGATAAATGACAACATAAACTCGTATAGTGAAATTGACAAAACGTTGTACATACCTTACGCATGGAAGGCAAGATGTTGGCCACAGGTAGGTACTTTTTCCACTCATTTAAAGACTCGGTGTCTGGGCCAGAAGTAGTATCTCCCCCAAAATATGTAACATATATATTCTGTTGAGGTAACTTGTATTCCTGCATAAGAAGGTGGCCTTAGAAATTCTGGACAACCCCCCCCCCCCCCAACAAAAAATTTTGATCAACAAGACATTACATATACAATGGATCAGAAGACAGATATAAAGGAATGCATTGTGACAGCTAACTTTATTGTGCTTTCAAATAGTTGCCCTCAAAGCATATTCAGGCAACAACAACGTTTCTCTCAAATATAGAGATGTTTATCTTTATATTAGAAAAAATATAGGGACCCATAGCGCCGACATTGAGTTTGAAATCGGTCTACGATATTCAGAGGTAAAATCACACCACCGTAAATAAGCCTCAGTCACAACTCCTATTTCATTATCCATATCAAACCTTTCACTATTAAAACAAACAACCAACATTCCTATTTCACTATCCAACCACCCAATATGGATTTAGAGGAAAAACCGGTTTCATTATCCATATCAAACCTTTCACTATTAAAACAAACAACCAACATTCCTATTTCACTATCCAACCACCCAATATGGATTTAGAGGAAAAACCGGTTTCATTATCCATATCAAACCTTTCACTACTAAAACAAACACCCAACATTCCTATTTCCCTATCCAACCACCCAATATGGATTTAGAGGAAAAACCGGGGGAGCAGAGGCGGTAACCTGGGTGAGGAGCTCCCACGACAACTTGATGGCGTCCTCCTTGAAGTAGTCTCCGAACGAACAACTCCCAAGCACCTCTGTCATGGTATGGTAGGAGGTGTCTCTCCCAAATCCATCCATTACATCCTCATCGCCAGCGGCGAGGATGCACCTCAGAGAATAGCAGGTGCGAGTTACACCAGAGGAACGCCTGCCCCGCCCCTTGGAGCGATGCTGACTGTGGAGACTCCGCTTGAACTGGTTCAAGCCGGAGTAGATGAGTGGCAAAGTAGGGTCGTCGATGGGGATCACTGGGCTCGACGGCAACTGCACGTGCTGGTTTTGAACGAAGTAGGAGAAGAAGGTCTCACGAACACGGTTGACCGGCCACTCCAGCGACGCCGCCATCGCCGGTGGACGAGAGGTGGATGGGTGGCGGCAGCCGTCAAACCCTAGATCGGTAGGGACCGGGAGCGCCGATATACTGGCCGCGCTACGCTGTCCCACGCTGACCCGCGGATGGGTGGGCCTGTTTCCTCCCACCTTCAGTTAGGCCTTCATCACCGGTTTGCTTCGCTTCCTTCAACTACAGTCTGTTTCACATCCTTAACTATAAAATCAAATATGCCGGATTCTCAACTATTAAATCCGACTCATTTTGCCTCCTATAACGGTTTTGAAGTGGTTTATCCAACGTGACCCATTGACATGGCGTAATAAATAAATATAAATAATAAAGATCAAAAAGGTGCTAGTAATATAATAAAAATAATATAAATATCTTAAGTGCCTAACTTTGTCGGCTGACCAATCAACTCGAGGCACGTCGCTAATCAGGATTATTTTGGCTGTTGTTAGCTAGGTCGTCTTGTGGACCGTTTGATCCCAGGCCTGGGCCTCATCCATCCATCCATGCATCTGCATTTCCCGTCCTTACCTAGCCGTGAAATCGGTGGGCATAGAGTCTCCCATGTTGCCCATTCCCTCATGTTGGTCATTGCTCGTTCCCCTTCTTCTTCCTTGCGCAGCTCGCGCTCTTTGCGGCGGAGGCACTCGCAGGTTGCCCATTGTCCCATAGGCGTTCCTTCTCGGATCGCTGACTCTGCGTCGCCCCACTCTAGCTCCCGTCGTCGTCGACCCCTGCCCCCCTCGCATCTCTCGCTGACCCCTCTCTGTTGGTCCCCAAATTTGGAAATCGGAAACCTTCGGTGTTTATCAGTACCAATCCTTCGATCAGTAGTTGGTACACACATATATAGTCGATTCACGACATATCACAAACGAATTCAGGCTAAAAGAGATAAGCGCTTACATTAGGGCCAGGCAGGCTAACAACTATCACAGAACAACAGCAGAAGACAAAATAATACAAGCACCCGGTTGACATGCCACAAACAGTTGACTGGAAATGAGACCTAGAAAGTAACTACACTCCGATCATCTTGTTAGGTACACAAGTGTATTAATTCCTCCCCCTCCCCGTTGGATTGGCCCTCGCCGTCGATGTTCTCTCCTCCGCTCACCAAGAGAGAGATAGAGAAGGAAGAGAGAAAAAAACAACACTGACAAGTGGGCTCGATCGATTTTTATTTGTTTTTGCTGACTATATCGCCATGTGTGTGCCACATAGGCTGAAAACCGCTCGGGATCGAGTTAGGAGGGGTAATTCATTCGGTTTTAAGAGTTTTGGGTGTCGAGTGTCCATGTTGCAGTTTAGGGGGTAAATTGTACTACTGCAATAGTTCGAGGGAGGTATTTCGTAGGGCCTGTTTAGCATGGTTCCAGCTCCAGGTTCACATTTCCTGAACCTGGAGCCCAGCCAAACAGTTTCATCTACAGCTAAAATGGGAGTGGCGCTTTTGTGACCATTGTACATATATACCACCAATGTTTATGATCATGCTCGAGTCCTTGAATAAATCGTCGAGGTTAATCTTTATCCCCTAAATTACCCGTGCAAGACATTTTGCTAGGCATGATAAAACCATAGTGCTCCTAGAACCCGGTGCATTGTTTATCGTGTCTCTGACTTACTGGGCCCACTCTCTGACGACCCGCGGTGCACCTGCAAACCCCCCCGGGGGGTATAGATAGCCAAATGGGTCGGCCCGGGCACGGCGGTACTGTAGCCGGCCCAGGCACGGCACGCCCTGTTAGTCGTCGTGCCGGGCCGGCACGGCCCGAGGTGGCCGGCCGTGCCTGGGCCGACGCCGCGGCCCGGCACGACTACTGTAGCGGCCCACGTTTTATAATCATCTTTTTCCTATTTTTTATAATCATCTTTTTTATACTTATTTCCCTAATTTCCTTTTTTTTATAAATTATAATCATATTTTTTATTTTCCCTTTTTTTCTTTCTTTTAATTTTTCCCCTATTTTTCCTTTTTTTAATTTTTCCCTATTTTCCTCACTGTTTTTTCATTTTTTTTTATTTTTTTTCTATTTTCCCCTCTTTTCCTCCTTTTCCCCCCTTTTTTTCTCTATTTTCCGGATTCCCGGGCTGCGGCCGGCCCACGTGCCCCCGCCGGCCCGCGTGCTGATTCGTGCCCGTGCCGGCCCGGCACGGCACGGCAGCGTGGTGGGCCGTGCCTGGGCCGCGCACGCGGCACGCGGGCCGGCAAGGCACGGCCCGCTACAGGACACGGGCCGTGCCGAGTTGCATCTCGCCGCGAGCTCGCCGTACACAGTCTCGCCTCGTCCTCCCCTACCTCCTTTCCTGGATCTCGCTGCGAGCTCCAAGGGCTAAGCGGCGGCGGCTTCGGCGATGCCTGCAGCGGCAGTCTCCGGCGGCGCGGCCGACGCCGAGGAGCTGTTCCGCACGAGGCGCATCCCGGAGATCCCCGCAGCGGAGGGGGCCACGCGCCGCGAGATCTCCGCCAAGGAGGAGGAGCTCCGCCAGCTCGTCGGCCGCAGCTACCGCGACCTCCTCGACTCGGCGGACTCGATACTCCTCATCAAGCAGTCCTCCAACGCCGTCTCCGGCAACCTCTCCCGCATCTCCGACTCCCTCGCTTCGCTCGCGCCGCCCCCCGAGGCCCCCGCCGGGGGCGGCGCCGGCGCCGGCGCCGCATCGCCTTCCCCGTCCGGCTCTACGCGTCGGCGGCGCGCGCCAAGTACCTCGTCGACATCCCCGAGCACATCTGGGGGCGGGTCGACGAGGGCCTGCTCCTGGAGGCCGCGGGGCGGTACGGGCGGGCGCAGGTGGTGCACGGCGTGCTATCCCGCGACGCCGCGGCGGCCGCGCGGTTCCCGCTGCTCACGCACCAGGCGCAGCTGGCGGAGGCGTTCCGGCCCCAGATCGCGCAGCGCGCTCGCGAGCGCCTCGCCGACCGCTGCCTCTCCGTCGCCGCCCACGCCGACGCGCTCGCGGCCGCTGCCTCAATCGATGCACCGTCGCTCACCCCGACCCAGGCACTCCAACTCTTCCTCTCCTCCCGCCGCGCCTGGATCTCCCAAGCCCTAACCACCCTTGCCTCCGACCTGACCTCCTACGCTTCCGTACTGTGCGATGTCGCCAAGATCGTGCGCCTCACACTGGGCCACGTCGGGCAGTTGTTTGTGCTTGCGCTCAATGATTTGCCACTGTTTTTCAAGACGGTGCTCGATTTGCCGCCCCCTTCGCAGCTGTTCGGTGGCATTCCAGACCCTGTCGAGGAGATCCCACGGTTGTGGAGAGACACTGAGATCAGCTTGAGGCCACCATGGTGCTACTTGAGCCAGATGCTGTCGCACGGGCCTGTACAGATTGGCTGAAGGAATGCTGCGATGAGATTTTTGGTGTGATTGCTGGAGGGAAAAGGCTAGTTGATGCCATTGAGAGTGGGGAAGGACTTGGATCAGTACAAAGACTTGTGCAGGAGGCACTAGATGGGAGGGAAGGACTGGAAGGGAGTCTGGACTAGTGGCTGAAGAATGTGTTTGGATCAGAGATTGAATCACCATGGGATCAGATCCGTGGCCTGATCTTGAAGGAAGGGAAGGATATTTTTGAGGATTGGATGGAGGAAGCTTTTGTGCAACGGATGAAAGACATTGTGCACTCGGAATTTGGCAGCTTGGATGATAGTGTATATATTAAGAGATCAATTGATGATATTGGTGCCAATGCTGATCCAAAGGATGCTGGTGATTTCCTGGTGTATTTGCGGAAAGTTTCGACTGGAGGTGGTGTCTGGTTCTCTGAGTCTAAGATCAAGAAAGGTGGAATTTTTGGCACACTTGAAGCCGATTGCTGATGAAAATGACTTCCACAGCTGTCTTACCTCGTATTTTGGGCCACAAGTTAGTCGCATCAGGAATGGAATTGACAGCAAATGCAAGACTATTCTTGAGGATCTGTTATGTTTTGTGGACTCACACAATTCTGCTCCCAGATTGAAGGAGCTGGTGCCATACCTCCAGGAGAAATTCTATAAGACCATCTCTGGAATACTGAATGGATTGGAATCTGAGCTTGGAAAATTGTCTGCTTCCTTGAGAACCAAAAATGGGGAGAACGACATGCTTGCAGCATCTATTATTGTGGAGAGATCTCTCTTCATTGGCCGCTTCATGTTTGCATTGAGATACCACTTGAGTCATGTACCCCTGATCCTAGGATCCCCAAGGCAGTGGGTAAAGGAGGCTGATGGTGTAGCATTTATGAGATTATCATCGCCCTCACCAAGACATTCAAGAGCATCACTTGATACAGCAATGCCTTTTACCCCCAGGAGGCACACATTTGACAGCCCAAGGAGTCCTGGAAAGCAATTTTCTGACAACTCCAGAAGACAAACTATTGCTGCTTCTGCTTCCCTATTTGGTGCTGATGATAGCTCCAATCCCAGACTTGATGAACTAAACAAGACCTTACAGGCACTCTGCATTGCAGCCCATCGCTTGTGGATAACATGGTTGTCCACTGAATTATCACACCTTCTCTCATATGACCTTAACAAAAATGATTCATTGTCCTCGTCAACCCCTTTACGGGTAGAATCCATGTCCCTCTTATCTTTCGAATTGTTATTGTGACCATTGTAAGTATATTTCTTATTGTTGTTTCTGAATCTCTGTCCATGTTATTCATGCTATCGATTGGGGATGCTTTTGCTAGGTAGCTAACAAAGACATGCACATACAGCAACATTAGCAACATAATGATGAAATCTGTTATAATTCTAGATCATGTTGGACATGACTGAGCAGCTAGAAGGCATTTCTGTTTTATTAAGTGTTCTTATGATTTATAAAGAACTTACTGAATAAAAGAGTGGATCTGTAGAGTTAGTTTTTGCCTGTTGGAACGCCAATTTTGAAGTAATCTATCGTAGGATGTTCGATAGAGATATACTTACTGGCTCACCTTTTCTAGAGTTGACCAAGCAGCTAACCCAAAATTCTGACCTAGTTTTTGTACTTTGATTCTTGCCTGTATTCAAAATTCTGGCTATGGGTTTCAACATTGATTTCTAGTCCTATCATGGTATTTTAATGTCAAAATAAACATGTTATGCTGATGTCATAGATATGAAATGCTAGCTGTTTTACTTACATGATATTTCTTGTCAGGGATGGAAAGTCACAGTAATCAAACAAGAGGAATCCACTGAGGGCCCCTTGGAGATGCAAATAGCACTTCCATCAATGCCTTCACTGTACATCATATCCTTTCTTTATCAAGCATGTTTGGAGATCCATAAATTGGAGGGCACATCCTGGACAAATCTATATTGCAAAACTTTGCATGGGAGTTGTTACAGAAGGTATGTTCTTTTATGACAACTTTTTCTTCTTTGAAGGGATTACGAGATCTGTGGTGCATGTTATAGGCTAAAACATCAGCTGGAACTTCTAGCAAAGAACGGAAGAACCAAAGAATGTTTTATCATGCTATCTGCATAAAACACAAGTAGCTTGTAGTTCACTTTTATGTGTGTTCTTGCCTTCATATAAATTTGACCATGCCATAATGATGATCAACAATAGATACTACGAGGGAACCATTTGTTTTATGTTATATGTATAATAATTGCTATTGGCAAAATCTAATGACTAATCTACAATTCATTGCTACTATGATTGATAGTAATTATAGAGTTACTGCAAGTTCATTGAGGTTTCAAGCTTTTGTTGTTTTTCCTGTAATCAAGCATTGATTAAGTTGGACACTAGTCTTAAGTTTACCTGCATGTCTACAAAAATAAATACCGTGCCCTACTAACATAATGTCATGGACCTGACCTGCATAAATCTTCCAACTGTCATCAATATTTCAATTATGAGAACTCCTGAGAAACTAGCTGTTGTATGTATTGCTTTCTTTACAATTATCTATTTCCATCTCTACCTGCATTGGTGAATATTGGGATGAAGTATTCAGTGTATGATTTAAAAGCCAATATAATCACTGAACCTAACAGCTAATTAAATTCATGTAGGTTATTGATATCTATGAAAACTTTTTGGCATCAATCGAGTCTGGTAAATCTCTGGTTTCAGAAAAGGGGGGTCTGCAAATACTGCTCGATTTGTGCTTCATTGGCGATATTCTGTCAGGAGGCAAAAGTTCTTCCACCAAAACTACTGAGACACAGAAAACACATGACTCTTTGCCAAGCACCATTGCCAAGACTTCCTTCAGGAGAAAACAATCACAATTGCAGGCATATTCAGTTACCATAGAGCCTATAAACAAGCTGATCAATAAGTTCTCACAGAGATTGGATCCGATAGACTGGGCTACATAAGCACTATCCTCTGTTTTACTTTGTTATTCCTAGATCACATTATTTAATAGCTAAATGCATGATCAATAGTCTTTATAGACAAAAACCCCTGCTCAGTATTTGTCCATGATGAAGCATATGCCTATATTGAAACAGGTATGAACCTTATCTATGGGAGAATGAGAAGCAATCCTACAAGCGCTATGTTCTTTTCGGTTTTTAGTTCAACTGAATCACATGTATACTGGAACTGTACAAAAGTTGCCGACAAAATCAAATACAGATTCAAACATTATGAGGTGCTCCCAAGTCCCAAGATTCAAGTACCTACCGATCAGGTAAATAATTGTTCAAACTGAGTACATTTGATCATTGTATAATGCATATTTCTGTAATTAATCCATTATAAGGTCAGTAGTTTTAGACAGCTGTGGTGTTTAAGTTCATGCTTAAAATACTTTGAGATGGTATTATTGGACAGCCATATGTGTTGTCCCTGTTTTTTGAGCCTGGCGTGAAAGTTGTTTTTTTTTAATGAAATCTTTGTAAGTTGTGTTGGGTGGTTCTGATGAAAAGTTGCACTAGTTTGTAGATCTAATAGGTCTCCTGTTCATATTTTTCACATGTAGTACCCCAGCTCTGTCATCAAGATCACACAAATCATTGTTACAGTCAACACCCGATGATTCCACATCTAGAAGCCATTGAAAATCATATTCAAATGGAGAAAGATCTACGGCACCAGAATTTGATGATAATGTTAGCCTTGGAGGTGCTGCTCCATTGCTCAAGTCATTTGTTACCCAGGTGAGTAACCTACTGCATATTTGTATGTTATACCTTGCATTTAGAAGTTTTAAATTGTAATAAGTCAATATTGATAAAGTATATGGTAGACATTTCTAAATATTAATTCTTGATTGGCTGAACATCTCTTCTTTTTTTTTTGTGTGTGTGCGGTTGCTTGATGCAGCTATATGGAGTACTTACCTAGTTTAAGGTCCCTTAATTAACTAGTGTACATGCAACACCTTGTATTTTCACTTATTAACACTTTAACAGTGAGTAATTCCCTGTGCTAGCTCTTCATTCCATTTATGGTGCTAGCTCTTCATTCCATTTATGGTGTGTTTCTAGAAGTACACAGTACATACCAATTCATCCATAAATCATACTAATATACTATATGCTTGTTTGCCACTATCAAGTAGTATGTAGTACAGTATAGTAGTAGTATGATGTAGCAGGTGGCATACACTTGATAAAGCAAAAGGTCTTGGCTAGCTAAATATTGGAGTATAATTAAAGAGTGTAGGTATAGATGATGAAGTGCCCATTGTCTATAAACGTATGGAGTGTTTACTGCATGCTGCTCTTGTGCGGATAGAGCTGGCAGTGTACCTGTGCATACATACAACAGTACTCTCGATCTTTCTCTCAGATCATATATACTGTGCTGTGTACTACTGTAATACATAAATCCAAGGGCGTGCAGTGCACGCACGAATTGATAACAGGAAATTTAATTAACCAATGCATGCATGTCCATGTCCTGCATGGCATACGATTCAGAAGCCACCAATCGCCGTTGGCCATGGAGAAATTATAAGGCCCGCGACTAATGCGATGTACAAATTACCTTATCATAAGCATGGTCCTATAAAACCAGGAAACCCGCTCAATAAAACGGAATAGGTACATATAATAAAACCAAAAACTAAACAGAAAGAGAGAGAAGAATACAAGGAACCCACGTTAGCTGTTAGCTGTCCACGGTTTAACCTTATCATAAGCATGGTACTGGTAGGAAGTACTCGAAAGTTTACTTCATTTTAACACAGGAAAATGGTTATGGACCGAATATAGGTAGTCCCATGTCTTGATTAGTACCACTTGTCACTACTGCATAACATTTGTTTCAAGTCAACCAAAGCCTTATCGGTTATCTAGAAGTTTGATTTTTGTCATAGTCCCTTGAAAACATACTCTGTTTCTTTATGTTCATAAGGTGTTTTGTTGTCACCATCTAATGAAATATATCGATATGGAGTATTGTGATGTGTTATTTCCCTAATTCAATAGCAATGCTCAGCTCCATGTTACGTCATTTATCAGGTTACGACATTCTTCCTGGACCAGCAGCTGGGGCCCGATATGATCCATAGTCCTTGATCTTCACCCCGTCCTATATGTTAAATGCAAATTGACATGCGTGAATGGCAAAACTGTCAATGGACAACACGATCTGCTATGCCATTGGATCGCCTGGGACTGCATTACTTGGCTCAACTTACCTACAGTGCCCCTTACATTTTACGTGATCGGTCTACAAGATCTGCCTATGTACACTACAGAGATGGAAGATGTGGCGATATGTGGAGATCAGATGCGGTGCGGTTTTGGTGTGTTTCATGCTTGCCGTTTTACAGGGTATATAGTGGAAGCAAGTGCAACTTACTACTGATGTTAGTTCGCTCTTTGGGGGCTCAATTAAGTTGTGGATAGGCCACATGTATTCGTGCAAAAGAATTTTGGAGTCCATTCTTTCTTTCTTGATTTCTCTTTTTAGGCTGGGGGGTTTTTGAAGGATGTTTAGATTCGAACAGTCCTGAAACCGCAGCGATTGTGGCTTTCTAAGCTTGAGGGTAAATTCACACATCTGTACACTTGAAAATAGCAATAAAGCGTGTATCTTCTCCCTTCAAACAATCGAAGTTTAGCGTTCCATTTTCTTTGTATCTATCTTCACGGGAACTTCGAACTTCTTTCTGTACACGGTAACTGATTGTGTGTTTCTTCACCCAACTTTCCCAACTCACATCTCTCTTTTTCCGCGCGCACGTTTTTCAAACTGTTAAACAGTGTGTTTTTTGCAAAAAGTTTCTATATGAAAGTTGCTTTAAAAAATCATATTAATCTATTTTTCAAAAAAAATTAGTAAATACTTAATTAATTATGTGCTAATGAGTCGTTCCGTTTTTCGTGCGAAGAAAATCTTTTTCCAACTCTAATAAACGAACACACCTAAAAGTAGAAGAACGATCATGCTAATACGTACGTAGGACCATGAAGAGAAATGCAGTGCAGTCAGCGTCAGAAATGAAGTGTGCTCAGCATCATTGCGTTGAGACGGTGGCTGAAATGTTCATGTTGCAACCTTTTGTGAGGAGGATGAGATGTTGTTAGGGCGTGATGGTCTCGCCTGTGACCATTGGCCGTTGTCAAGGACAGCGAAGTCTTTGGATCAGAAAGGGTTTGCCCTTTACCGGTGGTGTGTGCGGTGATCCATGGACTATGGCACACAGTGATAGCGAACCGCGAACCACTCGCCCCAACTGTTTTGAAAATGAACGAATACCCACGTTTGATTTACCGGTTAGTCGAATATATATCGATTAATCTCCTGTCCTCTTCTGTTCTTATTCGGCCCTAAATTCTCCCCAAAATTTACACCACCAAGATGCCTCTAGACCGGAGCTCGGTCGATTCTTTTTACTATTTTCAATCAAGAAGATACATTATTTTACTCCCAGATCACTTCATCAAGCATCACGTCGTACCAAACCCGCAATGATATATTCCCATCCAGCGAACGAAGCCCGGTCTCGTCCTCACGTTGTTGATTCTCTTGCGCGTGGGGTACCATGACTTTCAGCAGCTTGTGCTTTGTAGACGAACCTTTATGTGCCGTGCCTCGCCTCGCCACGCTGGCTCATACGTCGCCCGCCATCTCCCCGGTCAGGACGCACGTAACGCAACCGCGCCCACGCCACGCACGCTCCAAACTCGTATCGCGGCATCCCGCAGGAGCCGGAAGAGAGTGTTCTGCAACCGCGTGGACGGAATCACGGAGGTTTGCGGCTTCCACCCACGACCCACCCGTGCGTTTACCGGGCTGCGGCTGCGACGCGAGGCGACCGGGTCGGCTGCTGCGTTTTACCATGTGTGGCGGCCGTTGAAAAGAGGGAGAAAGCGGGCAAAGCGCGCGCGCCGTTTGCGCAAACTCGGAGGGCTCTCTCTGTTTCTCCACTGGTGGAAACAGAAGAAAATGTTCGGTAGGAGTATTTATTTAATTGACTTTGACTACGTGATGAATCTCGCCATCTATGAGATTTGGACAGGTTTTACAACTATCGCAATTACCGGGCTTAGTGATAGAGATAGGGTACGGTAATGATAAGTACTCGATGACCGACAAAATTCAAAAGAATGTTTCCAAAATAAATTTTATTTGGTTTTTTCAATATTTACTGAGGAGGTAAATGTGCTTGTTGTCGGAGACTGGCAACCTCGTGTTCTGTACTCCGTCCGTCCCATAAAAAATACATTTTTTAGTTTTTTATATAAAATTTGACTTTTCGTCTTATTTAAAAAATTATTATTATTATTATTATTATTATTATTATTATTAGATGATAAAACATGAATAATACTTTATGCATGATTTATTTTTTTTAATTTTTTCATATTTTTTTAATAAAACGGATAATCAAACATTGAACATAAAAACCAAAAAATGTATTTTTTTACGAGAGATAGGGGGTAAAATATATCTTGGGTCGGGTAGGTGAGGTGGTCGGTTGCCTGCCTCACGGGTGGATTCAGTGAGTTCGGGCTTCCAGGCTGTTCGGTTTGAGAGGTAGTGGAGGGAGGGAGTGCGAGTTGCTGTCCAAATAAAACTTCAAAAAGGGGAGCGCACGAATGAACTCTTTTTGAAGAGCCAAAAGAGGGTGAAAGGGTGCAAGTAGAGCGTGGAGTAGCTAGGAGAGCTGCTACTAGGGATCTTAACCTATGTGATATTGGGTGAGTGTTATGCCACTAGCATATGGCATGTACCTTTGTTTATCTCCTGTTGCTATCGTTTTATGCACAATAACAGTGTCGTGGATAATCATCGATGTTATTCTAATCATCATGAGAATTGAAATTTCCTACATTTGAAACATCACTGGTCCAGTTAAAGTGCTCATTGATGATGGATGAAATTAAGGTTATGATAATTTTTCGAGGGCATAAACAAATAAATTAAATATTAGAAAGTTGAAAAATTAATGTAAAAAATATTTAAGAAATGTTGATTATTATTATTTTTAAAATAAACATTGGGTCTGTTTAGTAGCCCGGCTGTAGCGCAGCCAACAACAATAGTGCCGCAAGACTATTGATGTGAAAAAAGTCTAAAAAATGTTGATTAATATTATTTTTTTAAAAAAAACATTGGGTCTGTTCAGCAGCCGTGGCGCAGCCAACAGCAATAGTGTAGCAAGCAACAGATGAACTGCGGCTGCTAAACAATGGGTGTGTTCAGAAAGCCATTGAAGAGATACCATGGTTAATCTAGTTTTAAATGTAAATTTGGTACTCCTTTTGTTTCATATTATAAGTGGTTTTGACTTTTTTTAAAAAACTTCTTTATGTTTGATCATGTTTATAGTAAAATTTAGTAACATCTATAACATGATATTAGTTTCATTAAATATTACATAAAATATATTTTGATAACATGTTTTTTTTTAAAAAATGTTGCTAAATTTTTTTATAAATTTGATCAAACTTATAAATGTTTAACTAGAAAAAAGTCAAAACGATTTATAATATGCAACGGGGGGAGTATCTCCTAATACCTCCTTAATGTTAATGTGGGCACCTGAAAATTATATTGTCTAATGCAATTTGTGACCACCACATAAAATTATACTGTTTAATGCAATTTGTGACCACCACATAATCTTGAACGGGTGGGATCCATACATGCATAAATAGTCACTCATATCTCAATGTGCTCATGATCACAAATTAACACCATTCGATATAAAATCCATAATGCCGAATAATGAGCAAAAGAGATATTGCTGGGACTCTGCATGCCAGTCAACTTCAGCCTGAAACATGCCCGTCAAACCACACGAAGACGACGACCAGATGTGTTACACATCTTAGGAGACTTAGACTCAAATTGCAAGAGCTATACAACATCTCAATTGTTCAAAATTCATACTCATGCTTAGCTAGTCCCCAGAAAAAGCGACTAGCCTTGCACTTTCATCGCAAGCAATTGATAAACATCACAAATGCATAAATATGGATAAGAGGACAGCAATATATATTTATATATCATAATGGGATTCTAAGGCCCATCTTACAACACAAACTATAGCAGCGGAAGTTTAAGTAATTCACATAAACAAAAACAAGGCCCATGATGTGCCATATAACCCAAAGGGCAACCAACCGGGGCAAGAGTCAAGCTGAAAAAATTACTCACCACCCTCACCGCCCGGGCGGTAGGGTAGTAAGAACAATCAAGTTCTCCAACGTCCTCTTCTGAAATTGCAGACATCGGGTTAAGTATAAAATGTACCCACAAGACTTACTCATTAACATATATATATATATATCAAAGGAGTATACAAGCTTCTACCTTAGAAGATGGCTTAACGGTTCAAATTTTTGCAGGAAAGCCAATTTAATTAAGCAAAGTAACAAGTTGAAAACAAGAAGTTTCTAACTTAATATAATCTGGAAATGAAACATTAATGAGCACAACCGGTGCTCTCAATACCATCCATGAACAACCATTGTCCAACTATGGCTTTTCAACATAATCATTGCATATCCAAGACTAACCAGTCTATTTAACCCGGTTTGATGCTAACATAGTTGAGCTAACACCTCAAGCAGTCGTCCTGTAACCGTGGACACGACTATTCGAATAGTTTTACTCTGATCAGAGGGGTACATCTTTACCCACACGAAATAAACAAGAATCAAATGCTTTCACCACCACACAGGTGTGACTCACAAGTGACACAAGCTCATGACATGTCCTTTCCTAGTCCCACCCTAATCACCTAAACTCCGCCTAGGCCCCCGACGACTTAGCCACGTGCGTGCGTGATGTGGCTAAGGCGGGCTTACCATCGTGGGAGAAACCCCCTGCCAAAACCAGGCACACCCGGGGCAACTCTAAAGGAACAACCATCCTCACGATTGACCAGCGTAGCGTAGATGATTACAGTGCAACGTAGTACTAAGTCAAGCCGTCCCATACCGGCGTATGGTAGTACGTAAGGTGCTTGATTAGATGACAACATGTTTGGTCCTTAACAACCCAGACGAGGCTACTTGCATCAGGGAAAACCACCATCCCTTCATCGCCCTATCACTCGTCCAAGTTAATCATATGTTCCATATGAACCATTTAGTGTAAGTAGTCAAATTTTATGCCCATAAACCGCAAGTAATGAATAACTTCAATCGATAGCTCCATCCATCCGATTTTGAACACTATTGGATCTAAGCATGGCTAAGCATCGGTAAAATAATAAAACATTCCCAAGTATTTCTATCCCGAGGTTACAAAGATAAATGGCAACAACGAACCAAGGAAGGATATGCAACAATTAGGTATAACCAATTCTAACCATTACCGATAAGTTTGTAATAAAACAACACATGCATATATATCGTTTTGCAATCAAATCATTTTAGCAAAATAGAAATTCTATATGCTTAGATGCTTGCCTGTCTGCTGTGAGAAATCACAATCGAACTCAGGTTCCGGCTCCACGTACTCCGGAACGTCTGAATCTACCGATAAGAAGCAATAATGCGAATAAGATTCAAATAAACATGCATATGCAATATGCTCTAACATGCATGAAGTTCTCACAGTGGGTTGATCATATTCTAAAATGAATTTAGGTGAAGAAATTTCTATTTTAGCATTGCTATTTTGAAAGTTATGAATTTTATAAGTTCAACTAAAAGAGAATTAGTTATTTGTTTAAACTTGTTTTAGGAGGTAGTTTTGTCAAATTCCTTTTATCCAAATCAAAAGGTATATAATTCAAAGATGAACAACAGTGAAATTATAATTTTGGAAATAACTAGTAATTTTCTAGAAATTAAATAAGTCCTATTTTGCAAAATAAGTGTTTTTATATGACTTACAATTTTAGTTTTATTTCCTGTACAGAAAGTACCATGTTTTATTTTATCAATTTAAATTTCATACCTTACTGGTTCTATAGAAATTTGTTTCATTCCATTTGAAGTAAAAATGAATTTTCTACAAATTTTACAAGTTCTAAGTTAACTTTTTCATATTTGAAATTTAGAAATAAAAATTCCTACTGTGAGCATAGGTTTTTATTATATAATATTAAAGTTTATAATTTTGCAAACCTACTGAAATTGGTTTCATCTCAAAAGGAGTTATAATTAATTTAATATGAATTTTACAAGTTTGTACAATTTTCAGTTTGAAAAGATATAGATTTACTCTTTTCTTTTCATATTTCCAAAATACAAATTGGGGTCCACTGGTCAGCCTCTGGCTGTTTTGCATAAAAGTCCCTGGAGTTCCTGGATTAGAACCCGAGGTCCTTAACACGTGCTAAAATAAAGTTCATTAAGAGTCAGGTTTTAATTAATTTGCAAGTGAATCCTAGGGTCCACATGTCATACATAGAGATTTTATAAATAAAACCTTTCATGTTTTAATTCCTTGCTAATTAAGTCCTTGCCTATTAGATGAAGTGGGGCCCACCTGTCATCGGCTCAATGGAGGAATGAAGACATCAGCAGCAACAGCAGAGCCCACCGGCGAGCTTGCCGGCGATGCCGACGGCGGATGGCGGCTGCTCGGCTGGTACAACCAAAAAGGAAAAGATGCTCCTTCCTCTTGCGCACCTGACGGTGGTCGTCCCATCGCCGGAGGTGGTCGGAATCGATGGCGGCGACAGCGCAAGCGGCGACGGCTTCTCGGCTGCAAGTGCAAGTCGAGCTACGGCTCACTTCCATGCGAACTAATGCATGTATGCAGTTCTACCAGCCTCCTGGAGACTTACCAAGACACACGCAATGGTCGGCCACGCTTGGACAGCGACGTCACTTGTAAAGAAACTCCGGCGGCGGCGCAAACCTTCTGCTACACGACGACAGCGGTCCTCGGCCGATGATCTGCTAAGAGGAGTACGGGGTCGTCTTAGGGATCACACAGGGATGCTCCACGAGTCGGGAATCGAAGTAAGGCTCACCAGAGACGACGGAATCGGCGATGACATCCGGCGGCCGGAGTTAGGGAAGAAATGGCCGATCTCCTTTGCTACGGCTTCGGGGTTCAATTCCTCCGGTCAGCAGGCTCCTGGGATCGAGCTAATGACGATGGCGCGGTGGCTTGGCTCGGCGTGGACGAGGTTGGCCGAACGACGTAGATGTCACGGCGGCGGCGCTCTGGAGCTCTCGAGAACACGGCGGCGTTCCGGTGTCACGGCTGCACAACAAGGGATGAGGTAAACGGGGATGGACTCGGCATCATTAGGAGGTCACAGAACACAAGGAGCGGAGAGGTGACCGTGGCTCAATCGCGGCGGCGATGGTCGTCATCTTCACTGCCGGCGGCAAAAATATGGGCGCCGGAGAAGCTAGGCTCCCTCTCTCTCGGTTCGTTCGGTACTGGGATGGAATAGGAGAGGAGGTGTTGCACTGGAGAGATGATATGGGCGAGCTCAGCATCGGACACGGCGGTGGACACGCGTCGAGCGGCTTCCTGCGCTTGGTCGGCACCGCTTTCGGTTTCTCTCCTTCTCTGTTGAGTTAAAGAACAGTGGATTGATTTTGTACCAGAGTAGAGTTAGTTCGTGTGGCTGCCAAGTGGGTCCAGCCGATGTAAACAAGGGCAAAGTGAGAGAGATGGGTATAATTCCTGGTAGACAGTGTTTGCTAAATGTTAGGGTTTTTCCCTATGTATTTTTCTTTCTTCCTTCTTTAAAATTCTATAACTTAATTTCTGTGAAAAATAAAATAATGTAGATTTTTCTGGTGGTAGATAAAAATACCTAGGTTCCATTTTCGTTGGTTTCACACAAAAATAATTTATATTTTAATCTCAGCAAAAATAAGAAATTCAATTCAGCCGAATTTTGTTTGAATTTTTAAAAGGTCCAAACCTACAAAATAAATTCTGGAAAAATTTATATTAATTCATGATAAATATATTAGTATTTGAATAAATTATAACCTCTATACATTATTATGTGATAAAATATACATATAGGATGTATGTTCGTTTTGCCGATTAGGGTTTAGTAATAAACTATAGTTTGACTGTTTTGACTCAATTATTTAGGGTATCAAATATACATATTAAATTATACCAAAATTCCAGTGAGATATATACATTGAATAGTATCTACATGAATTTCCCCATGATTTTATATTGCACCAATTATTTTTAAATATTCACTAAGCTTATCTTCACTTATATGTTTCCTATTATAAAATATAATTAAGTGCTGTAAAATTATATTTAGGTAATTCTTGACCTAATATGATGTTGTTGGGCATGATTTAATTTTAGTTATTCAACTTCAAGTATCTCATATATATATCTCCTTGTAAATATACATTAAGTATTTACTTCAAGTTTTTAAGTTAATGCTCATGAGTCCTAATATAAAATGCCAATAAAATCCATAAACAAGAAAAAAAACTCAAATTTCCACAATACATCATGCAATTACATGCACACACTATGTTTTATTTTCTTTCTTTGAGCTATAAATAAAGAAAATTTTAAGTTAATCTTGAATTTGGAAATCAAAATTAGTATCACTAGACTCGCCTAGGGTTTTCATTGAAAAATTTTAGTATTTCGAAATCACATAAATTATTTTCAATATTTTAGATGCTAAAATTAAAATTTAGAATTTAGGGTATGTTACAGTTAAGATCCTAAAATTACCGTAGATCAAATTATGACACCTTACCAGGCTTAATCTATTTTTAAGTGTATATTTGGCAACTCCTAACACCTCTCTAATGTTAATATCCCCTAAAGTTATCATATCCCAGCATCTTCGGACATAGAATCTCTATCTAAGTATACATCATGATACATGGCCCAGTTCGTTTCCTCTAAATAAAGAGGATAAACTTTTGGATATTCGTGACACGCTTTTCAAATTGCTAAACGACGTGTTTCGTGTGAAAATTTTTTATATGAAAGTTGTTCTAAAATATCAGATAAATCTATTTTTCAAGTTTGTAATAATTAAAACTCAATTAATCACACGTTAATGCCACCTCGTTTTACGTAAAACACTTAATCTTTATCTTTATCTTCGGGAAATTCAAACATCACCATAGGCTTCGTTCAAGAGCTCTATAAAAAGAGCTGATAAAGATAAAACTTTTTGTGGCACGTTTTTCAAACTCCCAAACGGTGCGTTTCGTGCAAAAAGTTTTAATATGAAAGTTGCTCTAAAATGTCAGATTAATCCATTTTCAAGTTTGTAATAATTAAAACTCACTTAATCGCACGTTAATGTCATCTCGTTTTACGTGAAATACTTTATCTTTATCTTTATCTTTATTTTCATCTTCAGGAGATTCATGTTACCACACATGATGCATTTATAGGTTAGGTTGCGTTCGAAACTGCTGCAACACAGGATAAAAGATAAAAATATTCGTGACACGTTTTTTAAACTGCTAAACGGTGTGTTTCGTGCGAAAATTTTCTATATGAAAGTTGTTCTAAAATATCAAATAAATTCATTTTTCAAGTTTGTAATAATTAAAACTTAATTAATCACACGTTAAGGTCATCTCGTTTTACGCGAAACATTTAATCTTTATTTTTATTTTTATCTTCAGGAGATTCAAACACCATCATAGTACACGATATACACACATCTCTCCGCCTTCTTCTACACCACAAGATCTAGCATTGAACATGTGCCGCCGATCCTTGCCGGTCTCCGAATTCGTAACACATATCTTTGCAAAACAGCCGTACCAAAGTACCGCTGCTATACCTCTCCGTACTTTTTGATTTTACCTTTTTTTCCCCTCCCCTCTCCCTGTGGGATCTGCAGTGTGACTGTGTGAGACTGTGAGACACCTTTTGTTCGGTGATTGGTTGCAGGAGCTTTGATGGGTTCTTGTTTGTGTTGAAA
The DNA here is from genome assembly GCA_008326285.1 of Oryza officinalis. Classification (NCBI taxonomy): domain Eukaryota; kingdom Viridiplantae; phylum Streptophyta; class Magnoliopsida; order Poales; family Poaceae; genus Oryza; species Oryza officinalis. The sequence continues at coordinate 54,061,424 of BDMV01000001.1, read as the reverse complement.
GACGGTAGCGATAGGTCTACATCTCTGGCCAGGTTTTAATTTTATTTTTTTTCTCTTGTGGGTGCTCCCTTTCTGGGATCTTCCTTTTTGCAAACCATTGTCCCCCCTCAGGTTGCTTAAGGGCAAAGCTAATTGTTTAACTTGAGGTTAGTCTTATCTACTGGAATATAGTCTTATAGTGTGTGTGTGTGTTTTTTCTTACAATACGCTTTGTACTAGATGATGATATGGTTTGAGGAAAAGCAGCGCAGGCAAAAATAGTAGTAAAAGAAAAGGCAGCTATCTAGCTATTCTAGGTACCAAATTATACAATAGTAATATAGCACCCCTACCTTCTTAAGGATCAGGACTGTAAAATCACTCTTTTTGAAGAGCTAATACATTGTCATTGTCGTGAAAATAAGTTGAGGTTAATCTTATCTAAGTGTGTGTGTGTTTTATGTACTAAATGTTGTTTATTGTGTGGTACAACATGACACATTCCCTTCATACCCTTCATATAAGGATCGATTTTTTGATCTACAGCTTGTGAAAATAAACTAAGCAACCAAAAATAATTCATAGACATAATTTATTTTATGTTTAAAAGCCAATGCTGGAAAGTAAACTTTGATGAAAAAAACCCTTCAAACTAACTCCAAACTAAATCTTAAAATTCAAAAAATTTTGACTGTGGATGATAGGACAAGAAGTAGATAAAATGAGAGGCGTCAGGAAAAAAAATTACAGCATATTGGACCAGAACAAGTTGCCTTATATTTGAGGGAGACAATAGTATTTTAAATCTGCCTTGAAAATATGTTCATGAAAAAAATATTTTCAGTGGAGAACGACAGATTGAGCAAGCAACACATTTTTTGTTTACATAAAAAGTTCAACAAGCAACATTAGCGGGCACAACTATTCTAGGGGATGCTGGACAGTGATACTCTGTTGTCTGTTCCAAGTTCTGAGTTGAATGGCTTAAGATTCAATTCATTATTACCAGTTAGATTCCTCACGACAAGATGGTCCTAGTAAACAGCTGAGCTGAACAGACATTCCTGTTGATTAACTAGTCAAACTCGTTGTTGCTAGACACCTTAGCTTGTTCAAGCACGGTATCTGAACGTGTCAAAACTCAAAACCGATTGGTAGACCAAGCAATATAAATAGTACCGTATACTGTTCAACCGAACAGTAATGGCATTGAACCAGTACTTTACTTGATCATCATAATCATTATATCATAAAACAAGCAGTACAATACTAGTAAAGGCCTAAAGGGAATCTCTGAAGGGAATTTGTCATGCTGTACCACACACAATAAACAACATCTGTGCTAAAGGCAGAGAGAGATCAAAAGATTGGACCTTTTTGTCAACTCTTTATCCTAACCAATCTAATCAACTACCCCCATGAACCAGAGGCTGTGTGTTATCACAATATTAAAGATTTTAATAGGATGTCACATTGGCATTTGGCAATTGCAGGAGAGGTTTGTGTTGGTGACGACGCAAGGCAACAGGCTCTAGCTAGGTTCCGTGTAGGCAGCAAAGCTGGATAGCTGATTGCTTGACCTACTTATCTGGCCAATCTTCTGACGAGGTTGTTGTTCTTTGCTCCGATTAGTAAGGCACATGACACAAGAAATGTGAACCTTGGGGGGAGTCATTTGGCATCTTTTGATAAGGGAATTTTCGACATTGATACCACCATTATCTGCTTGGTTTTTGCTAATCCCATGTGGCCGTGCCAGAAAGCAGACAGACAGGCTTCTCCAATAAAGTAGTACTCGCATTTTGGATGCATTGAATTATGCTCCCAAGAAAATTCCTGTTGAATTCCATAAATATACTATGAAAATCCTTGCATTTATGCTACCCAAGGACAGTGACGCCAAATACCTCACGCAAAACTGAACTTAAGCAAAAAAAAAAAAGGAAGAAGATGTTTACAACAATAGAGGAACCAGTGATAAATGAAACGTCAAATCTATGTAATATGTACCTGAGCCAGTACTGGGCCACATAATTAATTCCCCTTGATTCATATGAAAACCAATGGAGTACTTACACATTTGGTGCAGGAAATATTTTTGGACAAGATCATACGAATGCGCGTGCAATATCAAGGATGACACTGACACTCCGTTTGCAAAGCACCAATTGCATCAGTAGCATGAGAAAAGCAATTTCCCAAATTTATTCAGCCTGAACCACTTGATCATCCAGCAAGGGGGAGTAGCTTCCCAACAAAGGCATGCCACCTAACTGGATGAAGATTTCTACCTGCCCCATCAATGGAGAAGGAAAAGATGCCCTTGATCGAGTCATTGTTCAGACATGAAGGTTTTCTTTCTGATATGTTATGATCATTGGGTAGGAACATTCGTGCCTCAGGGGAGAAGTTTCTCTCCCACTCACTCATGCACGTTTTTCTATTATTGTTTGTAGCTCCTGCTGATGAGCACACGTTGAAAGATTCAGAAATTGTTTCCAAGACATAGCTTGTCAAACGGTCTAGTAGAGAAAATGATTGGTCCCATCAAGATTGTTAAGTAGGAGTACTCTACATTACATTAGAGGTTGCATACTTGCAGCTAGAGTATAATTTAGTGAGATGTAGGGCATATATCCATGAAGCTTACTGTAGTTGTTAGGTACAGTACAGTTAGATTAGCATGTTGAGAATTCACAAAATGAATGTCCCATGTCAGGTGTCAGGGCTCTATTGTTTTCTGACTTTATTCTTACTGTGATTGTCCATGATAGAAATTACCTCAAATTCAGCTGCGTAAATCCGTTTTGAATGTAGATACCGGGTTTTAATCTATTTTCTAAGAAAAATAAAATTACTATCAAAATATAGCATTTATAGATGTCCATTGTTGATTTTCTTTCTTTCTTTCTAGATCGTTGTTGAAACTTGCCGAATTGCAAGTGACTGCCGTGTTAGTTACCCAGTCAACTCAGGGGAGGTGAGTATAGCATCTACCATTTGGAGGCATGGCATATTTGGCTGCTACTATTGGACGCAGGAGAAATGCTTAAGGCAAAGATGCAAGAGAATACTTTTATGAACTAGGTGGAGTATCTAGTAATCTTATTCCCCTCTTTGGCTCTTTCCCCAAATGCATTTTTGCACAATTGTACTAATGAAAAACATCATTAGACTTGCAGTGGGACCCATAGTATGTGCAACAAGAATTTTCTTAAATATCTCAATATATCATCATCCATCATATCCAAGGAAGAAAAAGGAACACACCAGGAAGACCAAAGAGCTCTCACTACTGACATTATCATCAAATTAGGGGACAATTGGAATGCTATTTTTCTTTTGCCACGGTTTATTCATGAATTGAACATATTTCCCAGCATGGCAGCCTCTGTTTGAATAAACTAAGCCAAACCAAACTCATCACTTTGGGTCAAAGGCAGCAAAGAAGCCAGAGAAAACCAAGAAAGGAAAACCACAAGAGGAGGAGAGAAAAGGAGGAAAAATGCTGGACACGCTATAAAGCGGCGGAGCAGAAGAGTGGCAACCGCAGAGCTCAGACGTAATCCTTTGCCGTCCCCCCGCGTTTGTTTTTCACCACTGAAATTTTCGTATTTTACAATCCAGGACAAGCAGGAGGGGGGTATATATGCTAACCATTTCGAGTCCCTAAACGCAAAAAAAAAAAAGGTGCGAGGCGGACTTGCTACGCGCACACGCGCAGCCGCAGCCGCCGCGCCACCAAGTGCGTGCCCCCCCCCCCTCCCATCGCCGCGTCGGCGACCGCGAGGCGGCGTGCCGGATGAGGAGGCCGCCGGAGTTCGCGGCGGCGGCGGTGGCCGTTGCCGCGCTGGCGCTGGCAGCGGTGCTGGCTGCGGTGGCGGAGCCGTTGCCGGCGGCGCTGAGGCTGGAGCGCGCGCTGCCGCACAAGGGGGTGGCGGTAGAGCACCTGAGGGAGCGGGACATGGCGCGGCACAGGAGGAGGGGGCTGCTCGGAGGAGGAGGGGTCGCCGGCGTGGTGGACTTCCCCGTGGAGGGCTCGGCCAACCCGTTCATGGTCGGGTGGGTGAGCTGCCTCTCTCGCTTTCATTCCCTGTGTGTGGGTGTGGCTGGTTTCGGTCGGGTTGGTTGTGTGTGATCGGTGGAAGCGTGGAAATTTGGGAGTTTTTTTTTCTTGTGGGTTTGTTCGTCTCGGCGTTGATCTGAGGTTGTTGCTTCCTCTGGGTAGATTGGTCTCACGTATCGGCAATGGTAGTTCGTTCAGGGTGGTGGACGGCTGGTTGTTCGTGGGCTTTGTTGCTTCAGTTCTTTCTGTTTCTCGGATGAAGATTCAACCCTGATGAAGTGTTTATGCCCTTGACGGTTTCTTGCTGATGTTTTTTGTGTGCATTCTGAAAAGTACCTTCTCGTTCTGTTTTTGTTCGAGTTTTTGCCTTTTGTTTGGCCGAATTGTTCATCGTAGATGCGGCTGCTTGTTTTCTTTAAGATTCTTAGATTCGTTTTTGTCCCTTTTTCAATGCGACGATTCTGACTTCACTCTTTCTTTATGTGCATTCAATTGCTTCTCTTGTTTCAATGTCGATGCTCAATTGCTTGTTCATTCGGGAGCCCAATTCTGACGCAGTGATGCGTTTGCTTACTCCAGTTAAAATAAATTAAATGCATTCATATGTAAAGAAAGAGTTCGTTTTTCCTTTTTGAAAGAAGAAAGAATTCATTTATTGGCCCGTACTTTGCTTCTACTGGATCGTGTGTTTACAGAGATTAGGTTGCTCGTCACAGTTTCACTTGGCCGCAATACCTGCTTTCTTTCATTTTCCTCGGTACCTCAATTCCTCTTAGAAAAAAAAGATATTTATTTATCTTGAGCGGCAGTTAGGAATTTGTCACCCTCAGCTATGATTTAACTTTTGTTTGTGCAATCAATTCAAATTTGTGCAACACCAGTAGTAAGCTTGGTGACAGGGTTATTTAGAGATATCTTGGCAATACCGAGCGATATATCATGGACTGCTAGACGGAACTTTTTAATTGCCACTTGTGAGTCTTAAAAGGGGAGCAATTATGTTTCACCAATTCCTGTAGGCTGTATATGCTATCACACCTTCCATCATGCTGAATTCCACTTCATGGTTTTGTGCCATAGGCTATAGTTAGTTACCATCTGCAATCTGTGGTGTTGATGAACTCCCTTGAAGTATTGGAGTATCATGTGTTTAAACCTTTACTGATGGGCCGCCATATGTCTTGTAAGCATGCTTATTTTTAAGTGAATCCTTGAATTTGTTAGGATGAACGTTTCAATTTGTTCCAAAGTTTAGAAATGTTATGTGATTGCCCAACCTCCGTTTTGGAACTATCACTTCAACTAGTGGATACTACTTTGTGGAGGGAATTTGAGGGATGCAATTTTTCCATAATTATGGATATAATATAACATCTATACATGTGTTAACAATGGTTTTGTTAAAAATGGAAAATATGACTATAATTAGCTACTACTGACGGGCAGGGTGGATTTGTGTCATGCTAATGTAAAGATGATATCATATCATGATTAGGGAAGCATGCTTGCCAATGCAGATAGCAAAAAGGGGATGTTCAGCAGGGATGGAAGGACTGAAAGGATACATGTCCTTTGGTGTTGAGTTGGGGGATTGTCAGCTGATGGATATAATTTTGAAGATGATGTGACTTAACCTTGGATAATACATAGAGTTATCAATTGCAGTTAGTGGGTACCAATCAGAAGAATTGTAGGACTGATGCCATTTTTCAATTTGCAAATTGGCTTGTTATTTGAAATTAGGAGACCTTTTTGCAATTACTGTATCCTAATTCCTAGTGTTTGAATTTGCAGGCTCTATTTTACACGTGTGAAATTGGGAAGCCCACCAAAAGAATATTTTGTCCAGATTGACACTGGCAGTGACATCTTATGGGTAGCGTGCAGCCCTTGCACCGGTTGCCCATCTTCAAGTGGGCTCAATGTGAGACATCTCATTCTCTGCACTCTTATCCTTCTCTCTATGACATGCATACAACAGCATTTTTGTCCCTTGAGATGGACTTACCTATCAGTTGAGAAATTCATTCCGATTGGATTATTACTTTATATGTTTTTCAGATCCAGTTGGAGTTCTTCAATCCTGACACTTCATCAACATCATCCAAAATACCATGCTCAGATGATAGGTGTACAGCTGCCCTTCAAACAGGGGAAGCGGTCTGCCAGACTTCGGACAGCAGCCCATGTGGTTACACTTTCACGTATGGTGATGGAAGTGGCACATCAGGTTATTACGTGTCTGACACAATGTATTTTGACACTGTCATGGGAAATGAGCAAACTGCCAATTCTTCCGCCTCTATTGTTTTTGGGTACAGTTCTCTTGAAGCCCTATATCTTTCTAAATTTTCCATTAGTTAATTTTAAACTGCAATGCCCTATATCTTTCTAAATTTTCCATTAGTTAATTTTAAACTGCAATCAATAACTAAACTGTGCTTTACTAAGGATAGTAAGATACCATTAGAAACCTTGCTAGTCATGTGATCCATTTACATGTTGACAGTTTGTTGCACATGTGTGACAAAGTTAGCTCTTTTCGCTGATTGAGTTGGTACAAATGATGGACCTAATGGCAACAAACTCTCAATGTCCTTAAACTAACAATCTTCTTGTAACTTTTGTAAGCAAACTTCCTTTCAATATCCTTAATGGTCAACCTGAATAAAATTAAATTTATATTTTGCTTCCCATGTCATTCTGAAGCAAAAGAAATGCAGCATGCTTCTAGACGGCTATCCTCTGGCATGCATGCTTCATCCTGTTAATGGCCTTGTTGTTATGTCAACAAAAGCTTAGCCTTAGTGTGGATCTTTTAGCAGTAGGAGCCTAGCGGCACTTTGCTGTAAAGTTTAACTGTGCATTTTGTATATTCATTACCCTAACAGTGAACTTTGTTGCTTCGCATGATCAGTATTATTCATTGTCTCATGAATATGTTAATTCTTTTGAAACAGGTGTAGCAACTCACAGTCAGGAGACTTGACAAAGACAGACAGGGCAGTTGATGGGATTTTTGGGTTTGGACAGCATCAGTTGTCTGTTGTCTCACAACTGAATTCTCTTGGGGTATCCCCAAAGGTGTTCTCTCATTGCCTGAAAGGTTCAGATAATGGTGGTGGTATTCTCGTTCTTGGTGAAATTGTCGAGCCAGGATTAGTCTATACTCCACTCGTCCCATCGCAGTGAGTCTCTTACTAGAATTACTTATTGTATAACTTCAGAATTCTGCTGATTTTTTGTTTGTAGAAAAGTTTTCGACCAAAGTGTTTGCACATTCATTAACCTTGCACGAGAGGCTAACAATATTGCTGCATGAGTAACTTGATCTTCTTCCTCCTAAATTCTTTCTATGGACGTCAGTTTATGATTTATTTTTCAATGAAATACAGGCCTCATTACAATTTGAATCTGGAGAGTATCGCTGTCAATGGCCAGAAGCTGCCAATTGATTCCTCCTTGTTTACGACATCAAATACACAAGGAACAATTGTGGACTCAGGAACAACTTTAGCATATCTTGCAGATGGGGCATATGATCCATTTGTTAATGCGGTGAGCTTCATAGGGCCCACTTATAGTTTTATTTTCTGGACTTCTCCATATGTGATAAGCCTACAATAGTAATTAATCTTATCACATGATTGTCAGTCCTCATATTTTGTTTTTGCAGATAACTGCCGCAGTCGCTCCATCTGTACGCTCTCTTGTCAGCAAGGGGAACCAATGCTTTGTAACTTCCAGCAGGTTAGCTTCTTGGTTCTGTGAAGGAAATTAGCAGCTCATGTTCTTCAGTATGTCAAATTACTTACAGATATTTTCGCTTTTCAACCAGCGTTGACTCGTCGTTTCCTACCGTGTCACTATATTTTATGGGTGGTGTTGCAATGACGGTGAAGCCAGAGAACTATCTTTTGCAGCAGGCTTCTATTGTAAGTCTGCAATTTGTTTTTATTATTTTTTGTGTCTGGCCTTGGTAGCAGTTGTATATCTGGCTAAACGTTTCTGAAAAGACTTGTTCCTGCCCATATTAATACCATATCATGCTTTTCAGGACAACAATGTATTGTGGTGTATTGGTTGGCAAAGGAACCAGGGTCAACAAATAACCATACTCGGAGGTTTGTTAACTAGCTCTGATTGAATTAGCTAATTATGGTTGCACGTCTAAGTCTTACCCGCAACTACTATTAAGACTTGAGACAATCATCACATCACATCACTGATATCTGAAAATTTTCAATGATCTACAACATCTATCTATCTTCTATCTATTATAATATTATTACAACAGCCTTAAAAAGAAGACATCATGTTCGCTGTGAAAACTAAAAATTTTCATATTAAACGGAAAAAAAAGAAAAATACAAATAGAAATACAATTTAAAAATAACTAAAATTCGGAATAGAAATTAAGCAATATTGAAAGAACAGTCCATATAAAAACCCAATACAAGATTAATTAAAGTTCGGAATAAAAAATAAAATAATTCCGAAATTAGAAAAATAAAAAAGAGTTCAAGTAGAAATACAATTTTGAAACAACTGAAATTGGAAATAAAAAATAAAGAATATTGAAAGAATAGTCTATACATAACACAATACGAGATTAATTAAAATAAAAAAATAAAATAAAATTCGAAATTTAAAAAATGTCTAAGTAGGAATATAATTTAAAAATAACTGAAATTCGGAATTAAAAATAAATAATATTGAAAAAAGAGTCCATATAAGAACCCAATACAAGATTAATTAAAATCCAAAATAAAAAATAAAATAATTACGAAATTAGAAAAATAAAAAGAGTTCAATTAGAAATACAATTTTAAAACAACTAAAATTGGAAATAAAAAAGAAATAATAATCCATATATAACACAATACGAGATCAATTAAAATAAAAAATAAAAAATAAAAAAAAAATCCAAAATTAGAAAAAAAAATAAGAGTTCAACTAGGAATACAAATTATAAATATATAGTGGCGGTGTTCGACGGGACTTTTTAAAATTATAAAAACGAAACCCAATTAGACAATACACTCTAAAACTACAAGATTTAATTTTTAAAGGTTCCAAGGCGGATGAATAGAAGTCATAATAGATCGAGCAAGCAAATAAAAGAGAGACAAATGAGTAAGAGGTAGTGAATAGTGTGACATTTAAAAACTATAAAATTTGAAAAACAAAGATGATAAGATTCGGTCTTTCAAAGTCCTAAACAACGAGATAACTATTTAACAAATTGTAAGTAAAACTATATGTAAATACTAGATAATTTTATATAGGTGCTAGCCGCGCAATTGCGCAGATCAACTAGCTAGATCTCAATAATCGATGATACACATAAATCTGCAAGTTCTTTCAAGGGTATTGAGGCTTTGGGAGATTAATCCTGTGTTTTGACCCTATATGTTTTTCCTTGACCCTGAACACTTGATTGCATGCAAGTGTTGACTAACTGACCAGCAATTTCCATAAAAAAAAAACCAGTCAATCTATTAGTCCTCTGCCGAGGATTGAAGCATGCGATATTTGGTCCCGCATTGTTGCAGATCTCGTTTTGAAGGACAAGATTTTTGTGTATGACTTGGCAAACATGCGCATGGGCTGGACTGACTACGACTGTAAGCTCACCCAAAATTTCAGATTTTGTCCACGGATTCATCACGCTTTCTGATTCTTCTTCGTCGTCGCTGTGACCAACAACTAACAAATGTCTGTCTGTCTTTTGGTAGGTTCGACGTCGGTGAACGTGACGACGTCGTCGGGGAAGAACCAGTACGTGAACACGGGCCAGTTCGACGTGAACGGAGGGTCGCCGCGGCCGCCGTACAGCGGCCTGGTACCTACCGTAGCGGTCGCCGTCGCGCTCATTTTTGGCGGCTTCTCACGTAGATAGCAGACGGGCTAACCGATCGATCTCCCGACATGTGACATTGTGATTCCATTCTTTGTTGGTGCATTCAGGCGTCCGGTTACCCCACGAGCGAATGAGCATGACCCATTCTTACTGTACATACAGATAGGGAAAGGAAAAAAAATGAAATATCAAGAATTCATTGCTCATGGAGCAGAGCACGGCGCCCCCTCTTTCTTGTCACTCTCACTGTCTCACACCTACACGTTGGAAGGGAAAATGTCGTGCAAACTCCATACGTCGTAGCATATAAAAATTGACTTGAGATTTGTTCACGTTAGCATAAGTAAAAAATTTACCTGTGATGACGTGAATAAATCTAATACGTCCGTTCTTTATACTACCGATAGTTTTTCAGGATGTACACTATATATAAAATTTGCACTGTGTATTTTTCCACATTGGCATTGCGATGTGACTGTCTGATTTTGGTGGGCGCCGTCTCCAGTGGCAGCAGCGGCCACCGGAGCGGCGAAGCCTCGTCATCGGTGCTAATCTTCGGTGCGGGAGTTTGTGGTTGGTGGCGGTGAAGCCGACGAACGGAAGTATGTGGCCGGTGACGCGGTGAGTCCGGCGGTCGGAGCGGCCGGGCAAGCGGCTACCCTGCCGGTGGTGCCGCCGCAGGCGCACCGATGTCCGGCCCAACACCAACCAACTAGGATTCGTAATCACGCGCTATTAGCGCTAATGGCATTAATTAGTTTTATTTTTTAAATAAAACACACAAGTAATTTAGTTAACTTTTTTTAAAAAATTGATCAAAGTTTTAAATTTGTGGTTGAAATATTTTAAATCTAAAATTTTTGAAATTTGAGTTGAAAGTTTTCAAATTTGGATGAAACTTTTTTGAATTTTGAGTTAAGGTTTTAAATTTGAGTTCAAAACTTTCAAAATTTAAGTTCAAAGTTTTATATTTGGTTCAAAATTTTCAAAATTTGACTTGAAAATTTTCAAAATCTAATCCAAAGTTTCAAATTTAGGTCAAAAGTTTTAAATTTAATATGAAAGTTTTTAAATTTTGAGTAAAAAATCTAAATTTAAGTTGAAAAAACTACACGATTTTTTCTTTTAGAAATACTCTGGGTTGATTGTTTTTAAAATCAAGCTAAACATTTTGAAATCTTCGATAGAAACTAAGTGGAGCTAACAAATAAAAAATTAAATATTATCTGTTTAAATATAAAAAGGAATCTAGGCCTCTAGGGTGAGTGGGTGTGCATGCATGCATGGCTTGTCCCGCGGAGGAGAAAACGAGAGCACGTGCGCGCGACTTATAGAAAGCTAATCATGGTCCGTTTGATCCAGCTCTAGTTCCCAACTTTAATTTATCTAGAGTTAGAGCTGTATCAAATGATACATATTTTTTATTTTTATTTTTTGAAGCGGAGTTAGCAGAACTACTTCACAAAATTGTGCTACGGGGGTGAAGCTGGGTTTTTCTGTTCCACAGCTCAACTCTACCCAAAAAACCCACTATCCTTTAATTTTTTAATGTATTTACGTAAATTGCCACTGACCTACCCAACCCACCTCCTCACCCTCCCTCCCCTAGGCCCTAACCCTCCCATCTGCTGAGCCAGCTAGCAGTGTGTGGCACGCGGGCGGGCGGTGCGCGTGTAGTGGCTAGGCGACGCATGGCCGGCGGCTAGGGGCGGCGAGCATGCCCTCAACTTTGTTTCAATTTTTTTTCAATAGGATAATTTTTTTTGCAAAATCATCGTATTGTAGCCAAACAATAGGATGATTTTGCATTTATGTTGTAGGTGATTCTTTTTTTATAAACTATATAGATTGAAAAATTATCATGTGTTAATACAAATTAAAATGAGAACAAAATGGTAGACTATCATACAAATTTCAAATTTGGACCACGAAAACAATATGATGATTTTGCTATTTATGTCAATTATTTTGTTGATTATTTTTTAACCTTTTACAATTATGTTGTTGAAATTCTAAAGAAAAATAAACAGCTATCGGTCATACATCACGAAAACAACAAAAACCACAAAGGTAATATTGTCAACCTCCCCCTATCCTCTCTCTCAGGAGCTCTGAAGCTGACCAAGCGAGTCAAACACTTTCTAGCTGACTTTCAGCTCCTATAGGAGCTAGCTCCCACTAGAGTGGGAGTTTGAAGCTAGGAGTTGGAGTTTAGAGCCCTATCAAATGGGGCCCTAGGCCCTGTTTGAGAGAGTTTCTGACAGCTGTAGCTTCTTCTAAAATTTTCAGTTGCGAAAACTCTCCTAAACAGTCCAAATTTTTATCCAGATTCTGAGAAGCTGTAGTTGTAGAATCTAAAAAGTAAACAGAAGTCAAAAGCTGGGTTTCTCAGTTTTTCCAAATTCTCACCAGCTGCTTCTCAGAATCCTAAGCTTCTCAAACAGGCCTTAGGCTTCGTTCGTTCTCTACAATTGAAAACTAATCTCCTACGCACGTAAAACGAAACGATTTATTAGCGTATGATTAATTAAATATTAGCTAATTCTTTTTTAAAAATAAATTGATACAAATTTTTAAAGCAATTCGAGAACAGTGCGCGTAAGGCCCCCCCCCCTTCCCCTAAAAAATAACCAACGCGGGGGGCGCATTAGCTTTTCCGAACCAACGCTGGAAATCCCGTTATGACCCAACTTAAATGGGCCTCAAGCCCATGGAAGTTCCGTTCCGGCCTAACACGGACAGGCCGCACGTAGCGGTAATCCCGTTAGGGCCCAACTATGTCTGACTGTCACATCGCGGATCTGGAACCCTGTCAGGCTGGCCTACTCGCACGGAGCAAACACTGTAGCACATCCGTTGGATGGCGAGATCTACGGTTCAGATCGATTTATGGTGGGGACCATTTGAAGAGAACGAGAGGCCCGAGTTTTTTTGAGAAATAATATTATTTTAATGGAAAATCGCAAAAATATATGTCAAAGGAATAAAATTACAAAAATAGTACTCTGTCGTCATGGGGGAGGACGACAGGGTACCTGTCGGCATGTGGTATGCCGACAGGATTGTCGGAGGACCCTGTTGGCATCCCCCATGCCGACAGGGGACGTGGGGTATTTTTTCTCGAAAAATTACTGTTCATCACTGTTTGACACTGTTCATACGGGCCTGTCGGCACACCGCATGCCGACAGGGGTATTTTTTTTCGAAATTTTGCTGTGATGAACAGTGGTGAACAGTATTTTTTTAAAAAAAATACCCGGCATAGGGGATACCGACAGGGTCCTGATGAGTATTTTTTGAAAAAAAATACCCCTGTCGGCATGGGGTATGCCGACAGGGTCCTTCAACAGGCCTGTCGGCATACCACATGCCGACAGGTACCCTGTCGTTCTCCCCCATGACGACAGAGCATTATTTTTGCAATTTTATCCGTTTGACATATATTTTTGCGATTTTCCATTAAAATAATATTATTTCTCAAAAAAATTCCGAGAGGCCGTCCGCCAATTTCACTTGGTCCCTCCCTCCAACCCCTCGCTTCCCGCCCTCTACTTCTCCCCTTCCAAGAAAAACCTACAAGGAGAGAGAGAGAGAGAGAGAGAGAGAGAGAGAGAAAAGGAGAGAGGCGGCGGCAATGGGGATCCAGGGGTTGCTGCCGCAGCTGAAGTCGATCATGGCGCCCATCGGGGTGGAGACGCTCAAGGGCCAGACGGTGGCCGTCGACACCTACTCCTGGCTCCACAAGGGCGCCCTCTCCTGCGGCGACCGCCTCTGCAAGGGCCTACCCACCACCAGGTTCGGCTCCGGTGACCTCCTCCTTTTCTTGGACCCAGGATTTCTTGATCCATTTCGCTGACTGGTGAGACCTAAATCGACGGATCCGGGAAATTTACTTCTTCCCCACAAGCGTATTGACAGCTGCTGGTCCGGACAGGGGTTTCTTTCGATTTAGTTTTCTTGGTCCCGACTGGTGAAATCCATTTCGGAGGAGTGGTAAAGGGCACGTCTTGCTTCGGGTGAGAGATTTCCGCGTTTTTTGGGTGGGTGTAGGAAGGGGGGATTTCTTGTTTGTTCGGTCTCTCTCAGGATTAAGGTAATAAATGTGCGGCATTTGTTTCGCTCCCTTCCAGGGCAGTACATTTACTGAAATTTGTTATCCGCCTCGGTGCCCAGATTCTTGTATGTCTAGGTTGGATTGAATAAAGTACACATTTGGGAAAGATCCGCTTGTTGGCATCTGGTGCTGCTTTAGTTCAGAGAATTCACCATTTTGGTTTGTGGAATTTTTGTTGGAAATAGCTTAGACATGAATAGTTCAATAAACGTTAACATTAGCATTGCTATCTTTTTACTGTATGTAATATCTTTCTAATGTTGCTGCATTTTGATGTCGTGAACTCATAACGCGGAGGGCCATAGATTTGCAACTCCAAATTTTATCATCATTTATCACCGACGGAGTTGAGCGCCATAACTTACCACGTGGTGTTTCCCCTCCTGAATTTGAACCAGGCATATCGAGTACTGCATGCATAGGGTTAACATGTTGCGGCATCACGGCGTGAAACCAATCCTTATATTTGATGGAGGTCATCTGCCAATGAAGGGTGATCAAGAGACGAAACGTGAAAGGTATGTTCTTTCTTAGGGCTTCAGAAAGAGCCTAACATGTTTCAGTTGAAAGGAACATCTACATTAGCCTTACATACTAGTATTAAATGAAATTATGATTTGAGTTTTACATACGGCTGTAGTTATGGACTACTGTGGCTTTAGGCTTATATAAAGCAGTCATAATATTAGTACAGACTGGTGGATCAACTAAGGGACTAAAGCCATTCTTTGCTATGTGATGTTTCTTATGAGTTATTGGATGCTAAGCAAGTAAGCATGATCCTTCAGGTCACGAAAGGAAAATCTTGAGCGTGCCAAGGAGCATGAATCTGCTGGAAATTCACGTGCTGCTTTTGAGTGTTATCAGAAAGCTGTTGACATTACACCTAGAATTGCTTTTGAACTGATCCAGGTAAAGAAGCAAATTCCATGTTTTTTTACTAACTATTTACCACCTATTTGAAGCAGTTTTAGTCAGGACTAGGAACATTTGGCTTGTATTATCTAATTATTGTTTCAAAATATGCAATGCAGGTATTGAAGCAAGAAAAGGTTGATTATATTGTTGCGCCTTATGAAGCAGATGCACAAATGACATTCTTGTCTGTGAACAAACTTGTTGATGCCGTAATCACCGAGGATTCAGATTTGATACCATTTGGCTGTTCTAGAGTAAGCACAATGTTAAAGGCTTTATCTTTGTCCTCAACTTACTCCATAGTATTTTGCTGCTCAGCTAGATTAGCCTTCATAGTTTGTTGTAACTTTTCTAATTATAATGCATCTTATTCCAATGTGCAGATTATTTTCAAGATGGACAAGTTTGGACAAGGTGTTGAATTTCATATTACACGATTGCAGCGATGCAGGGAGCTTGATCTTAATGGCTTCACGAATCAAATGTTATTAGAGATGTGTATTTTAAGTGGCTGTGATTATCTTTCATCATTGCCTGGAATGGGTGTGAAACGAGCTCATGCACTTATCCAAAAGCTCAAGAGTCATGAAAAGGTAAACCCTGTCTCCTTTGTATCAAATACTAATTTTAGGCCTAGTTGGAAAGAACAGATTCATGAACTAACATGAATGATGCCTGAGATAGTGTGCAAGGCCTACAAAAGGATGGTAAGAAAAGGCTGGATAGTAGAACCAGGATGTAGTTCTACTTAGACATAACTACAGGAGGGAAGGCCTCAAGACAAAGTTGATTGCTTCAACTTTTATGAGGCTATTATCTTGTATTCTCTCCGATTCTTTTTGTATGATGCTGGTTAGTTAAATTTTGAACTAAGCAGCGTCATGCATTAAGGGATGTAGGTAGTACTTAGGTCATTAGTCAATCCATAACCTGTCATACATGCAGGACATGATTTGAGCAACTGATGAGCTTGTAGGGCAACGATGTCTAATCACTTTCTTGCGTAGCAAATTAGAAAAATATAAATAAGCAAATGATATGTATAATTTCAGGTAATCAAGCACCTGAGGTACAGTGCTGTTTCTGTTCCACCTCAATATGAAGAGAACTTCAGAAAGGCGATCTGGGCATTTCAGTTCCAAAGAGTTTATGACCCTGTGACAGAAGATATTGTTCATTTGTCAGGCATTCCCCATGGTAGTAGTGAAGACTTGGACTTTTTGGGCCCATATCCTTGCCAAACTTATATTTGTACAATAGACGCTAAAGCTCATTCATATGATAACCTGTTGTTTTATACAGCATAAGTCCATAATGATGAATTTCTACTTTTGCTTGGTCATGTCCAATGGCCATTTTACAAGTTGAGTTATAAAGTAAGCTAAAGACCTTAAATGGAGTTAGAAAGTAAGCTAAAGACCTTAAATGCCACCATTTCTCAGTAATACCGAATTGTGTTACTTGAAAACCTCAATTTTGATGCATTGGAGCTTTTCCTTAATTGGTTTATACATGGTTACCACAGAATGTTGCTAAAGGCATTGCCCTAGGGAATATCGATCCGATTACCAAGGAACCATTTGAGGTACTACCAATCTTCCCTTGGTCATTTTGGTTTCTTGGCTCTTTGTTCCCTCAAATGTAATTTCATCCCACTCTGATACTGTGTGCTGCATATGTATAAACGTAACCAAGTGTGAATATACAAATAAAAACCAGGGGCTCTTGAAAATGATTGTAAGCTCGATTTGAGCAGAGCATTACGGAAGATCATTAGAAAAAAAGAGATAAAAGTCCATAAAATATTTTGATAGAAGAAAATGTAGGGTCCTCACTGAAATAAGAGAGTAGATTGTTAAGTCATCATGGTTTTACGTCTTTTTGGTATCCTAAGAAGTGTTTTTCTTTGATGTACTGTTTTGTTAAAGATCACCAGCATGCGAACATTTGCTTTGCAAACATGCAAATACCAACATTCAATTTTATCTTTTGTGGCTTGTCTTTCTGATAATTTCTATATGTTTTACTTGTATATGTGCCTTGCAGGGCAAAACAAAGAGCAATGCACCCGCTTTTGATAAAGTGCATCTGAACAGAGAGTCCAGTGTTCCTTCAAATGGAAAGAAAAGGCTTGATCTGCCTGTGCAAAGAAACATATTGACAAATTACTTCTGTATCCTCAACAATTTTTAATTTGTTTCAGAGAACATTATATATACCAATTAACTTTATGTGAACTACTTGTTGTTGCATCTTATATTATGGAAATGCCTTGGATTAGATAGTTCAGTTCTGGTACTTTCTCATTCCCAAACATGTTTAGGATCAAATGAAGAACTAATAATCCCCCCCCCCCCCCCCCCCCCCCACACACACACACACAAAACTTGTTGAAATCTAAAGTGATGTACAATTCTTATCATGGTATAATTGTCGCTTACTATTTTGATAAGGTTATTTTGCTTTTGTAAACAATACTACAACTGTCCATTGGATGAATCCTTGACTTTTAGAAGGCTTAGCATCGCTTGAGGCAAAACGGAAATTCAGGGCACCTAAAGTTACGCCTAAGCAACAAGTACTTGATGGGTCTCTGTCCAGTCCCATAGTTACCCCTGATTCAATTGAAGATATTAGCTTGCCATCAAATAACATTCAAGCTTCTCAGTGTAGTTCTGAGCATTTTAGCTCTGGAACCCCTCTAGATGATTCAATCAATGCCGCCTCTCAATGTAGTTCTGAGTGTGTCCACTGTGACATCCCTCGGGATGATTCAGCCAGTGTTTCACCCCAGTGTTCTCATGATATTGGTAGTGATCCCGCTGAGGACCCAGACATTGAAGGCACAAAGGTATTTCACATTTCTTTGTTGCCTCATTTGCAGTGTTCTCGTAGTCCTACCTTTCTACAACTATTATATTTCTGTCATCCTTAAAGTTTTACTTCTGTTATTCAGGACAAAGTCAACTACTGCAACAGAAGTACAATACCGGCAGGTTCTTGCTTAGACGGTAAGAGCTCTACCTTTTTGTACTTGATGTATGACTTATTGACTTGATTTAAAAACCATGTACCTGTATATTTTAACTAAATGAAAATAATCTAGGTTACTTTTTGTATGCATTTATTTTGTTTCCTAGGGACTTTGCCTGGGATATCAGATCCACACAACAGAGAGCCATCCAGAGCTTCACCGCATTATGCTGAAGAAAGCAATGTGGCCTCTGTCAATAGAAATATTACTGTAAGGAGTTCATATTTCAAAACAGTAAACAAAAGAGTTTACACAAATCAAGGAGAAGATGAATTCCATGATGGAGATAACTGTGAGACTGGTAATTGCACTCTTCCTGGAGATCAACAAAGAAGCTGTGGAGGTATATTGAAGAGAAGAAAATTTAGTGATGTCCAAAATTTTGAAGATGTAAGCAATTGTTTTGAGTTGTTATTTTATCATCATATCCCAGCCAACTGTTTGTATCATTCTACTACCTGGTCTTAAATGTACTGTATGCGCAGGAAATGTTTCAACCCACTGGTCCTCATGAAAGTCCACCGGTTGTTGATCAAGGTAATAGTTCCACCTTGTTTTTGTCTGTGTTCTTATTTTCAGTGAGAATGTGCATCTTTCCATGTTTCATTTTTCTATAGATAATGTGACAATGACAAGAAACTCAGTTTTTACAAAACAAAAGAAGCTTCTGCCCATGTTTGAGAATGTGCTTGTTTCCTTTCTTTTTTTGGTGCTGAGGGAAATCTTGTGAATGTCTGATACTAATGCAGGCTGTGACACTGATTCCCTTGACGGTATCAACACAGATTCTGAAGGAAAATTTGGATGCAATGTTTCCCATGTAAATAAATACAGTGGCATTGCAGAGAAATCAATGGATAAGTTTGCTGCGCTGATATCATCTTTCAGATACGCAGGTTCTCGTGCCAGTGGCCTTCGTGCTCCTTTAAAGGATGTGAAGAATACTCTTCCTGTTAGGTATGCAGCTTTAGAAATTTCAATTACTTCAGAGGGAGACACAGTTGTGCCCATGAGTTGATATATTTCATAGCATTGTTAATTCTGTTGCAGATCTGTTCTCAGACCTCCAGAACAGAGATTCGGCTGTACTGCGAAGAAGACTACTAGCGGCTGTACTGCTAAGAAGACTACTAGAGTGCCTCTACAAAGCAGATTCTCAAGTGATGCTACAAAGAGTGCCGACGTTCCTGATCTGAGCACATTTGCATACAGGCCTACAACAAATGCTTCTATTCATCCTGGTCAGGGGAAGATCACAAATAAAGCTACAGATGCGGATGATGGTCCTCCTGATCTGAGAACGTTTGCGTATGCACCAACAAGATCTACCACCAGCCGTCTTGATCAGAGCAAAAACGCAGGCAAAGCTATGTGTGCTGCCGACAGCCCGCCTGATCTTAGCTTATTTGCATATAAACCCATGAAGAGCGCAGTCAGACGTTCAGATGGGAGCAAGTTTTCAATTGCAGCATTAAAAGCAGCTGGACGAACCTCTCGGAGATGATTCAAACATAATTTGTGAATGCACCTGCCGGCCTCCTTACCTGAGCATATTTGCACCAGTATGCCCCAAATGCTTCTGCAAGCATTTTTGGTCTGAGCTCAGCAAGCTCAAATCCAGAAACAGATGCTGTCAGGAAAGCATATCCCTTTTTGCCCGAAATGAAGCATGGCTAAGGTAGCTGACACTCACTAGTGCTAGCTGCAGAGTTCATCAGTTCAGAGCCCACTTGTATCTGTACAATCTGAAGCATACATGCTCCTAGGGGAAGTGCATGCCTAGAAGCGGCAACATTTCATTTTCAGTTTCCAATGCCTATTCTGTGTGGCATTTTGCAAGCTGAATGTGCTCGTTTTCGCCTTGTCCAATGAGGTTGATGTATGAACAGCAGTCGAATTTGCGACGCTATTTAAGCCGCAACTCAGGATACTTTTGTATTTTTCTTCTTTTTGAGAAGATACTGATGTATGTTCATTCTTATACAAGTGTGAGCATTCCTTCAGCTGCTTTGTTCTCGTCAATTCCTGATGATGATGGAATGCCTTTGAAACCGGCTGTTTAAACATTTGCCAGCATTTTGGCAATCTTTCTGGAAGATCATAATAATCTCCGAATCCTGGGAATGCAAACATGAAATGAAGCCTATGATATAGTTTTGACAGTAGTTATATTGAACTTCTGACTCATCCATTGAAATATATAGTTCAAGTCAAGAATTGAATATCTGGTAAAAAAAATCCAAAAGGGTTCATGGCAATTTTTTCTAAAAAAAAAATACAGGAAGATACTGCACGAATCTCCGCGCAGTCAGCCGTGCAGATTCCCCTAATATCCCGGGAGTGCACTTCGCTAGACATCATCATGACCCGTCACCGCAGAGGCAAGCGCGGGCACGCGAGCCCCGACCCTCCGGCGAAGCGCCGACGCCGCGGCCGCGGCCGCGGCCCGCCGGAGTTAGAAGCCGACGAGCTGGAGGCCCCTCCGGCGCCGGTACCAGCTCCATCGGCGGAGTCGTCGCTAGTGATGGTTGCGGGGCTGCCGCCCGGGTGCGGCGTGATGGAGCTCAAGTCGCGGCTCGGGGCGTACGGTCCCATCGCGCGCACCCGCATAGACGCCGCCTCGGCCACCGGGTACGTCACCTTCCGCTCCGGCGCGGCCGCCATGGCCGCCATTGCTGCCTCCCTCGACCCCGACGGTGGCGTCACCGTCGGATCGAAGAAGGTAAGGAGATCTGCGTGCTGAAGTTGGATGAGCTCGATTTAGCTTACTGTGCGTGTAGAAAAATGCATTAGAACCTGTACAGACAGTTGTTTGAAGGCGCTGCTAGATTTGAGAATTTTATAGGTTGACTTCCTGCAATCCTAGTAGCTTCCAGGTCCACTTTATTGTTTGAGATGCACTGGTGGAGTTGGCATCACGTTCGGCTCTTTAGCTCAAGTTAAAGTTCCGATGGATGGTGGATTATGGATGAAAATGAGTTTATGAAAATTATTTGAGGGCACAAACAAAAGAATTAAGTATTAGGAAGTTGAAAGGTTGACTTAAAAAGTTCTCTAAGAAATGCTGATGAAGAAAGTTTATGCGAAAATCATACTGTTTGGGAGTTTGGGAGGGTGCCCGCAATAATAAAAAATCCGTGAGGAAAAGAATGCTCCCTTAGGCATCCGAGATACTGTTGTTTTTTTTCCATCTCATTTTATAGTCTGCATTTGCTGTTCCATTCTAGCATTTTGGATTTAATTAATGTGCTAGTTATTCAATTAACTTACACACTTGCTGGGCTCTACAAAACCAACTCAATTACGTGATAAACTGGCTACCCTTAAATTCAGTCCAAGGTTACAGTCAGGCATTTTTATCTGTTACAAGTCTATAAGATAGCAAATTATATCCAATATTGATCTTGTCTACATCCAGACAGTCTGCTGGTATGGTACCTGCGTTGTCAATTTTTTCATGTTAACTGTCGTTTAAAACCAAGTAGAATACAAATTTAGTTTAGAAACAATAAACAATAAACAATAAACTCATTTTGCACTTTATTTTAGTCGAATGGCATCTGCACTTTGGTTGTGCAGCAGGCACAAAAGAAACAGAACAAAATTTCTAACAGGTTCAGCGGAAGTACTAGCATGCTAAACATCTTGAGCCATTTGGTACTCTTGCTCTTTGATACTCAGATTGCTGGCTCTTTCTTGGGATGCAGGTTTTAGTTGTACAGGCAAGAGAGGTGCCGAATAATTCGACAAGTATAGCTCAAGCCAACCCAGTCGGGGAGATAACGCATGATGCGACTAAGAGGAATGAAAGCGAATCTTCAGCGTTCTCGAGCACGAAAGCAGCTCCAGAAGGAACCTACAAAGCTAGAGAAATAGTCGCCTATGATGATCTGTTCTGAACTTCTAATAACCAGCCTTCTCTAGGGAGGAGGCGAGACAACCATCCAGGTTTGTTCTTGTACACTGCTAGGGTTTTAGGTGAGTAAGCTATGGCTAGTTTTTAGTGTGTGAAGGTACCTTCAGATGTGCAGGTATTTCTTGTATTCAGCATGCATTGTGGAAGTCATCATCAAAACATGAGAATTTATGTATGTTAGATTGTAAATATTGACAGTGCCTTACCATCTTCTCAAAATGTCTATTCAAGTGCAGCCGACAATATTATTAGTAGCTACTTAGAAACATTTGAAAAAGATTTAGCTAAAAAAACAAGATCAGAAGTGTTTTGATCGATTCAATATTTGACACCGTTTCATAAAAGGCAGAAGAACCGTCTGATCAAAAAGGTGAAAAAAAAGAGGAATCTGGGAGTTATGCTTCGTATCACATCAGTCTATACCAGTAAAAATAGAGCAAAAGTAAATCGAACATCAGACTGGCATGGCACAAATATACAAGATATTATTCCGGGAATGTTCAGTGAGTACTTTTGTTAAACTATGTTCGAATAAAACGCTCCAACCTGTAAAGCTCTAAAAAATAACGCTCTTAGCAAACGCCTAAAGTAGCAGTTTTTTCCTGTGAAATTACTCTGAAGACGGAAACATTATAATTTTAAAGGCACATAATATGATCACCTTGTATATACTGAAAATTTTAACCAGATACACGTGTACCCTATTATTTACGCAATTACGCTGTCTGCAAAACAGTTCTATCAGGTTACATTCTCAGAACTGACAAAATTGTTCCAGCTGCATGATATCTTCAGTGCTTGGCACTCATATGCAGCATTTTGCAGACTCACTATTAACCTCTCTTCAAGGCAAGTGCTTTATCAACTTCATTCTATTGGTAAACCATTTACCTGAGACTTTTGTTAACAGAAATATCAAACAGAATGCAGCTGACCTGCGTGCTGAACATGCTATTCTTGAAGCTTTTTTGTCTTCCTTTTTGGCATATCACTCACCATGTCTGACTTATCTTGCTGCCAAATTTCAAAAAGAAAAAAATGCAGTTAATATAACAGAAGGAGATAATAAAATAAGAAATTTTAGGCCAGTATCACCAAAGGTTAAACAAAAGATATAGCCAAATCATATCATGTATACAAAGAGGAAAAGGTTGTGTAGTGACATCTGACTGGTTGGTTGATGATTATTCATACCATTTTGTCAATATGACTAGTTAAGCTGATTGTTCCCAGACGTAAGCAGTCTTCTAATGATTTCTGATTGATTGATTGTTCGCAGAAGCAGACAACCTCGTAACGCTATCTGATTAATGGAGTATCCATTGGCACTAGTCAATTTTTAATTCGTTAGCGTCATGTACTCATGCAGTGACGATAGTTCCAGCATTGATCCCCTCTCTTAGCTGGTTCATACAATGATGTGGCATTTTTTTAAACCTTCAGGCCCACTCTGTGGTATAAGATTGGAGCAGAATGTTTTGGTGGTATTTTTTGGCATTGACAAAACATTGGAAGTATAGATGCTATTTTCTCTAAAATAGAAGGGCAGAATCATTCTATGATAAAGAGCAGGGATAGAGTACCAATCTTGCTCCTTGCAATCCATTATCCTTGCAGAAACGGACTGCCAAAGATTGAGAAGGGGCAGCTGGGGGGAAATCTTCAGCTGGCATTGCAAATGGACGAACCATTTTATCAAATTTGTCCAAGGTGAGATATGATCCAACTTCCTGCAATCTTTCTGGCTCCATAATTTTCATAGTGTGATCATCAGGTAGCAACGAATCTTTTCCATGTTCGCTCTGTATGGAGACATTTTTCAAGAACTGTTGAGTTAATAATCAGAAATGTTGAAAACAAACATCTTACATTTCATTTGAAGGGGACCAAACTCACCTGTAAGGAACTTATATCTGCACCACGACTATATGTCATTTCTATGCGAAACCTTTTTGGGTCTTCCAAAGAAACCTGCAATAGTTGTCCAATGACAAGATCAATATCACTTCTCACTGGAACCTTATGGTAGTATTAGTAAAGTAAAAGCCAACGGTTACCACAAGAATTTTTTTACCTCTGTATTCTCGAACATACGCAATACAATGTAACTCATGTAGTCAAGTTCCCTTGTTTTAAACAGATGATCTAGAGCATTTTTGCAAACAAGAGTTTCTTCTCCATCCATAGATTCGTCAAAATTGCAGTATCGAAGTACATTCATTAGAGAATGTATATGTGATTCCTGACAACAAAATAATCCTTGGTCATTCTTATCAGGGAGAAGAAAACAAAGAATTTCAGTTCAAAAAAAAACACCAAAGAACATGTCATATAGGAAATTGTCGTTTCCATGATGATGTATGCTTTTTAGAGCCTTAGTTTTTAGGTTTTTTTTGAAATTTCTGTATACTTCTATAGTTATATGATATATTACCATAAATCAAGAAAGCATAAACTTAACAATTTGCAAGGGGAATATGAAAACTCAATGTAATTTGTCTTACTGATGTAAAATAGAGCCTTGTTCGAACACGTCGTTCAGGTTCCATCACATTGGCATATCTACAATAAGATTATTTGAATATCAATTGTATTCTTCATAGTCAAGACTCAAGAGTCCTAACTGGAATTTCGTACTTACTTTGGATCCAAGCAGTATTTGGTTTCTTTATGCGAATCATCAAGATCAATTGACTTCTTGTTTGAGTTAGGTCTATCAAAACCCTCATTCTTAACATCCCCATAGTAACCCCTATCCTTCCGTTTTGAAGAAGGTACTATTGTTGGATCATGGCATGCATTAGATTCACCACCAGCAGCAGCAACCTCTCGTCTGGTGTTATGCAGGTCAATCAGAATCTTGCCCAACAAACGGCGTGCAATCTGAAGAAAAGGACATGAGAAACAGCATAAGTTGCTTGTGACTAAAAAATAAAATAGTGCCAAATAAAAGGGCTAGCCTCTAGAAGAAAATTGGGTACTACATATTTTCTGCAACAAACTCCTTTAGCATCCTTCATTTCTAGAAACAAATTTTCATTTATTTTAGTTTTTTGGATAAACACTGCATAATGAAACAAAGAATATACAGGATGCAACCCACAACAGTTTCTTTTCCAGTTTTCAAATATATTTATACACCAGTACCTTTGAACCAATTTTGAGTTTCTGCTTCGCATTTATTCCATACTCATTTGGAATTACACCATCAGCTAGTGACTGAATGAAAAAGAAACATAATAAATGGTTAGATAGCAGGCAGAAAATGAATAGAAAAAGTGCATTAGAATGACCAATCATAAAATTCAGAATTCAACATAAGCACGCCACTCTTACTAGTAACGTAATAGGTAGTATAGCAGTACATGTTTCTAATAGTGCAAAGCATATTGAGTTCACTCAGTGTTAATTTAGTAACAATAAAGCAATAAACATTTATCACTCTACTAATTGTATTCATAATGTAAAACAGGGATCAAAGGATTTCATTTAGGCCCTGAGTACTATGAAATGATGTCTTCATGTGCAAATATTTCACAAATACACAGGAGCAGCTGTATATCTGTGGTTCTGCACACATTTAAGTGCAAGGTACATTTTAAGAGTGAGATATATATTTAATTTACCTGAGAAACTCTGAAGAGATCACTCAAACCATTAAGTTTGAGATGCGAGTTATGAAGGAGGTCATACCTGTCAAGTAGACTGTTAGAAATAGATGAGGTGAAGAGATATGCTGGAACGAAGAAATGTTTTGAAACTTGAGAAAAGGCTTTTGTTTCGAACAAAAGCATCATATGATTTTTAAAATAATTGCAAGAAGCCTTGAATTGCAAAAAAGAGAGAGCAGATGAACACTTGCAGAAAAGGCAAAATGAAGTTATTTTGGGCAAATTTTATCTTTGAGTTCGCCAACACTGTGAACTTTCAAGTGATCCACTGGCAAACTTTCAGGTAAGCTTTAGGAAATATTTGAGACTTTGATAGTCATGTTTTTTTTTTGAAACCAATAGTCATGGTTTTCTTATGAAAAAAAGAAATTTATTTTCCTATGGCTGGCTGTTTCGCTGAACATTCTTGTTGATTCCCTAGGTCACAGCCCCTCAGGCCTAAACAGCATGGAAAGCAGCTGGGCAAATCAAGGTCAGGCCCTCTCATGGCCAAGTTTCAAGGCACAATTTGGTATGCTAATTTGCATGTTCATTCAGAAAGGCAAATTTGAATGAAGTTGACAATTGACAAAGATCTTATGGAAGAGCATGATACAATCATACAATAGGCATCCAGGGCCCAGCAATTTTGTGAAGAGAAATATAGATGGACCTAAGCATCTGGAGATGGGAACATGGTTACCTACTTGCAGGAGTCATATATATCAGGTATTTGCGTAGTGTCAAAACGCCTGCATCATAATGAGAGTTTTGGCAATGGTTACACAAGCTGCAACTCCTTCTGAGAATTTAATCAACAAGAATATTAAAAGCTTGGAAACATACTTTTTTCTTTCGTTGTAGAGATCCCTCTCTAGTTTCTTCCAACGGGCAAACATCAAAAGGAAGCTCTCACTGCCACAAGGCAACCCAGCAGCAATGCGGTCCATATCAATTGCTGTTTTCCCTAGTGCCTTTGCTTGATCATAAGGATGACTTGGTGAGTCACTATCTGTCACAGCCTCTTCATCTTCATTGTCAGAAAGCAGCTTCACTTGTGCAGTTATTTCCTTGGTCAATTGAGCCTGATTGGATAGTTGAGATAAGGGCAACTTATTTGTCACCATTATAGATGTAATTATCTTAACGTTTGGTTGTTTTAGATGTGCATGTTTCTGCAGAAGCAACTCACAAGTATACGGTATAGAAAGCAAAGGGGAAAGGAAATAAATACATCTAATGCATATACCAAATTTGTGAGAAGGTTAGCAGCATTTGGAGGCACTCCAGCTCCATCAACCATCCATGGGAACTCCATAGGCTCACCATTTGCAATTTTTGAGGAAAGGATGATATTATGCAAACGAGCCTGCAGAGATCTGACATTTTATGTACACAGAAACTTTTGAAGTTTCAAACAAATATTTTTTCGTAAGTATGAGCTATGGCATTGGTATCTGAAGGCAACCTTTGCTTCATCTATCTCAATAGAGCCATCCTGAAGTCCATCAAGCATAGAGGAGTCCTTACTGACAAGTGAAACCTGGAGACAGTAAATCCAATGAATTGCAGCTCTGTCAAGTCTTCAACTGGATATATTTCCATAATAGGAACAAACCAGAATTGGAGTTAACTCCCCCTCCAAATCAAGAAGACCTTTCGCAAAAGCTGCTGCAGACATCTATTAGGTAACAAGAAAAAAAATGTAAGCAACCATCTGTTAGGACCGTTACCCAGTACAAGAAAAATGACAT
Source organism: Oryza officinalis (assembly GCA_008326285.1). Classification (NCBI taxonomy): domain Eukaryota; kingdom Viridiplantae; phylum Streptophyta; class Magnoliopsida; order Poales; family Poaceae; genus Oryza; species Oryza officinalis. Next base: position 54,034,130 of record BDMV01000001.1, on the reverse strand, counting down.
AGGATAGTAAGGTCAGGAAAAACCAGCAATCATTACTTTTACAAATTAAATGCAAGATTATTTGATGGCATGTCATTATGTTCATGTTGTCTTAGGATTTTCTCCTTTCTTTTCTCTGTTGGCTGTGTGCATCCTTGCCAGATGTAATTCCATTACTTAATGAAATATCCCTTGCCTAAAATTTTTTTATGGCATGTCACAGAGGACATAAATGCACAAAAAACATAAACATTTCAATGAATCCAGAATGGAACTAAAATAGTTTCTGGTAGTTAGAGAATTACTAAGAAGAAGAATAAGATATTACATTATGTTACTATTGATTATACGGACCAGGGTCCAGAAATCTGCTACCAGTTCTGCTTAATACTGGGTTTTTGCCCACTTGATGGTGTGATGCATCAAATCATGTGAAAAGACCAGTTTTTCAGACAACTGCCAAAAAATGGCTGGTTTTCAGAGGAACACCGCTGGCGGTTCAATCCCGACTCAGAAATCCTAACCCTGATATGGACATGATATACCCAAAAAATGGCTGGTTTTCATTTTCTTTTACATTCAATAACCCAAGCCTGTAAGAAGAAATACTGCCATTTACCTGGACACGACCTTCATCTGAACTGTATATTTTCAGATCATGCCTATATGTACTGTGCAGACGAAGCAATCCTGGTCCTTCACCTAAATAAACCAAAGTCACACCAAAATAATACATGAGATACAATAGCCAAATAAATGGTGCTGTTTTCAGACAGTTAGAGAAAAGAATGGGAGGCTATCTAACTGACATCTAGACAGAAATAGCAGCCAAATTAACAAAGGGAAAGGAAAGAAAGGACATAAGTAGGGCACAAAAGATCAACATGAAGGATACTAAACCATTATGTGAAATGATTGCTGGAGTAATTTCACTAAAAGTAAAGAGTGAGATACAATTTCAGTAAACCAACTGAACTGAAATAACTGAACCTGACCAAGCTACATTTTATTGAAAAATTCACTATGATTATTTTGTTTAGTTAAGTTTTTTTATTTCAAATTGGTACCCAAAGTGGCACACTGAAACTGAATATAAATATTTAGTGAAGACTTCACCGAAGGTCTGAAATGGATTAGACTGGCGGTGTTTAGTGATGCAGTTCATACAATAAAATGTATGAACCAGAAATAAGGCATAATATAATTTAGTTAAAACTTCAGAGATAATTTAGTTAAAACCAGATTTTCAGCAAAATATCATGCTGGAGACCCACAGCTTGATGCCACACATAGAAAGTTCTAAGCGGGAAGCGGAAAAGTTTAGGATAAGGCATACTTGGATACATATTATTTCTGAAGTATCTTCCCAACTCTTCTGCCTGCATGATCAAACAAAAGCATCTGAGAGACACAAAGGGGGGACACGATAAGAACTTAAATGAAATGAACAGACTGATCATTAATCATGTTTACTTAGATTATGTCCATAGTACTAATAAGTTGAATATTTGGACATTGAAATAGGAAATTGTTGAATTAACATAAAATATCCATAAACCCCAAAAAATCATACTGACATCAAACTAAATGAACTTCATTGGCAACGCAGTGCTCATTATAATAATGACAGATAGTAAAATTTTCAATAGGCGAAGTGAAATCAACCTGCTTTCTCCCAGCATGAGTTAGAACTCCACCGTACTTGAGAACCATCAGTGCTTCAATTGGATACTCCTCCTCCCCATTGCCATTACTTTTAGGAATATGGACCCAATTGGATGGCTTTAACTGCACTTTCCTATAAATACCTGAAAAATGTCCACCCTACAGGCCATAGGGAAACTAATACTTAATGCCTACGAATCTATTGTATTTGCCACTAAAATTGACAATGAGGACAGAAAATGCAGATTATATATGGCAGTAAACAAAAGGAAATGTCTAGACAGCGCCTTTGTATCACATTCCTCATGCAACACAATTGGCTCAGCAAGAACAAGTACATAAATAAACAACTTTCGTTTTACTAGAATAAACAATCTTATATGTAGTATTTAATTAAACAGAAAACATTTTGTAAATAGTGATATGGCATTTGATTATACTTCATGAGAATCTACAAGAACTATGCAATGGAGGCATGGAGCTCCATAGATATGTAAACAGTACTTGCTGAACCACATAAGCTATTGATGTTTATACAAACTGTTAACAATTTTATGTTGTTTTTTTAACATTTATAGAAAAATGATTTTTGAAGAACAGGTAGAACAACGATAAGCATGATGGAGATCCATGGGAAATATACAGTTATCAACATGAAGGGAATGCTTTCATTATGCACTGACAAGAATCATGCTGCTATCGTTGTAGTAGAAATTAGCTGACCTAAATACCAGGCACCAGTGAACACCTTTTTGTACCACTCCTAAGTACGTCCAACCTAAACCAACACTTTAGGCTTTAATCCTCACATCATTTTACAGGGTTAACCCAGTTGGTGTGCATGGCTCTTCAAGGTTTGTGTACAACTACCATTCTTATGCTTGTACATTCATCCTAGGTGCCATGCCAAACATATAGCCCTATTAATACTTGAGCGCTATTTTACCTCTTCTAGAACTGCTCTAACTTGGCGTAGCTTCTCTGCATGCTCAATTTCAGCATCACTATCACTTTCACGGCCAGACCTGAAGTTCACAGACAATTTTTTCCTCTTTGTTAGCAACAAATCAACAATGCAACATACAAGGGAGAGAATATGCTCACGATTAAGATCCATGTGGATGTCTACTATGTATTGTTAGAAGTCAGAACTCTAACCAAGATACACATATTACATACAAACATAATTTCTCACATCAAAAGGTAAAATATTGTATGGGAAGATTAAACATTATCTCATAGATTTAGCATTTCGTAAACTAGCAAAAATGCATATATTTTGAAACCCTTGAGAACAAACAATAAATTGGAAGACATATTCGATACGGAGTAATGTTTTGTTTTGTTGTATGTTACTAGTGACATCCAGCTGCACATACACACATCTGTAGAAGATAGGGTCGACCAATTTCACAATGTTATGTAGTCCCAACTCCCAATTGCTATTGGCTATCGCCAATATGTGAAACCTACTCTCAGAATGACCAAGTCCCTTGCCATCCTATCCCTTCTGTTGCTCCTCCATAACAGATCTTTCTACTGTGCAGTGGATTTTTAGAAGCACTTTTGACAGTAACATTTTTTTTTGTAAGTGACACCTCTACTTAAAATTATATAAATAATTTTATGGAAAATATCCTTGAAAACTTCCTGATTCCACTGCACAACGCAGCACGACAGGATAATCCCAATTCTTGGAGGCAGTGACTTTATAGCTATTTCTAGCACAGTGCCTTGTCCTAAAATGAAGCTATTTCTCCACCTACCACCTCCTCTCAGCCAATCACAACCATTCTCCAATTAATTTCTTCACCTACTTTCTCTTCTCAACCAATCACAACCTTCCTCCAATCGTTTTGGGACGGAGGAAGTAGGAACTTAATGCCAAAAGTATTCTAAACGAATCATTCGTTGCGACGGGCCTAATGATATTTGGAAGCAAATGTACCACTTGGATGGAAAGCAATGAGAACAGGAAGCAGATAATAACAGAGACAGTCATTCCTAAAAGGGTGGATACATAACCGGGGAACAGTGATTGCTTAAAGCCTCATAAACCATAAAACAAATGAAAATTTGAGGCTCCAGAAATTACCTAGCACGTGGAACAAGGATTCTTGTTGCATCTAATAGGTCTTGCAGCTGCAAGGCACTTTTAAGTTTTGCCTGCACAATTTAACAACAAGGTCAGTTTTCAAGAAGCAAAAATATAAAGCTCATGAATAAATAAAAATCGAAATTGAGTTAGTTTTCGTACCTCTGCATGGGTCTTTCCTCCATTGTATTTCAACATTAATTTTAAAAGCTTTTCTTCAGTTACCTTCAGCTTCACCTTTTGCTTTGGCGTGCGATCCCCACTTGCATATCATTTTTTGTAGTATCAAAAACAAGTTTGATGATGATACAATTTAGAGATCATAAGATTATCCTTACTGGCGTATAACAGCTATGACACAGCGCAGCTCTTCTGATTGCCTAGATATGCCAACAGTTCCCCTTTCTCGATGTCTTGCAGCATCAAATGGTTGGACTGGCTCACTGACTTTCCATGGAAGATTAGCAGGAATGGTGGATGAAATATGTGGAGCTTTATCGTCAAGAAACATTTTCCTCAGAATGCACGCAGCATCATCGTAGTACCTGGAGTTATGAAGGCATTCACCAAATAAACAAGATATAACGAGGAATTTGACCATAGAAAATTACAAATGCATCTGTTACAGTACTTGTTCCAATAGAGTGAGAAAGATTTACTTGTGTGAGCTTTTCACAAAACTCCAGCCATTGACATCACATACATAAGACCTTGCCTCCCCCAAGTCACACCTTAGAAGATCAAAACCACACACCTACACAAAGAAGGAACAACTACTGAGCTAATACTACTACCTGTATGGTCTTTTGGTTTTGGAGTCCTTGACATATATCGAATTGTTATCCACAGTCTTATGTGCTTCGTTCTTTGTAATAATTGGTTGTAGCTTCTGTTGAAGCAAATGCCAGAATTAATCTAATTCCATTATCTAATAAAAATATAACTAAGCACATATAAATTTATATTTGTTTTCTGCATGTATTTGTAATGGACTTTGGTCATCGAATAGAGATGTGTCCAATTCATGTTCAATCTATCTAATTGTTTTTTTTTTTGCTCAATGACAGAAAAGAGCATTGCATGCCAGTTCATTAAGCTAGAGGATTGAAAGTCTTTTTGTTAAAAAAAAAGTCAAACTCAGTAATCACAAGAGATTCAGCCAGAGATCAGGTCCCTAAAGGAAAAACAAAACAAAAAAGAAAATCAAGAAACTCATTTAGTACGGATGCGCCAGCAGAATAAGGTCAAGAATGACCAACAAAGGAAAATTTAAGCTACATATATAAGCTCTTAAAAGCATCTTGCTCCAGCAAGGTGCCATTTCATGCACTCCTTGATCAACCAAACTTGAACCACTGCAGCATTGATCCTATTGAAAATTCTCTTTCCACAGAATCCAAGCAACAGAGATCACTATGGAGTTGAATGCTCAATACCTTTTTGATCTTCCACCCTACTTGACCTTGTGCTAATTAATCTTGAAGAAAACAAATTCTACTTACATGCTGTAGATGACTTAGCACGATGATGGTTTCACTAACTGTATCCATTATGTCTAGTGGTATTGACAGGTGACAGCCCATAAATACACAATATAAGATACATCCTAAGTTCTGAAATAGTGTAAACTTCCAACATAGTAGGAATTAGATAGTAACTAAAATAATTCTGTACCGCTTGTCCGAAGGCTTGGCAAACATTCCTTGCAATTTGTTTCTCAGTAGGGGTTAGTAAAACAGGATAGCGCACCTTCAAGAAAGAAACAAATTATACAACAAGTGTTACTATAAATCTACACAGAATGGCAACTAAAGAACATAAAAGGGTTAAATATCCATTAAAGTGTCAAACACTGAGGCATATTGATAGCACTGGTGAATCCGATGGCAAATAGGCAATGAAGGTTACCTCTTTTCCATCAGAATTCCTCATAACAACCCCATCTACAACTGGAGATTTGCGGGCTTCAGCATGTGCATATCCTGGCCCAACTGTATAAACCTACAACATGATGGTTAGTCTTTTATAGGACAAAGCAACCCTGGACCAATTGGGAAACCATCCTGATGAAGATAATTTTCCCTCAAACCCAGATTTCCAAGAGAATGTGACTCTCTTTTGGTATCCCTAGAGATTCAAGTCCTTACCATGGTGCATTTCTCAATGCCCAAATAAAAAAAGTGAAGCTTATGGCATATGTTGCATGTTATGGCACGTGCTTCTATGCTCCTCACAAAAAGAACCGCACGGGAAATTAAAGCTCATCAACGGATCAGATTAGAAGTTGCTTAACAGGGTAAACGTCATTAGCGAGGGGTAATTTTGTCCAGAAAATAAAACCCATATCCATCGGAAAAATAATGCGCACACGCTCCGTTCCAGATCGTCGACAGCGATCGCTTCCTCTGCCCGCCCTGCGCCGCTCCTCGCTGATCGGCCTCGCCGCGCCTCCCCCTTCCTCTGCATCTCCGCATCACCCCCTTCCTACGTCTTGCCGCTGCCCCATTCGTCTCGCCCTCCATCCTCCTCCTCGTCCATCTTGCCTCCAGACATCGATGAAGACTCGCCGAACAGCTCATCTTCATCCCTCTCCTCGTACATCCTGGCCGATCTTCCCCACTCATCTCATCAATATAAAACGGCACGGAGAAGTACCGGAAAACTCTCGATCGGTAGAGAAGCAAGCCGCACGACAGACGAAGCGATCAGCAGAGAAGCGGGCGGTGCACCGCGCACGGCGGAGGAAGTGATCGATCGCTCACGGTCGCCGCTGTACCGATCCTGATGCTGATGCGTTACTTTTGGGTGGATGTGGGCTGGATATGGGCTTTACTTCCGGACGGAATTGCCCCTCCTAACGACAGTTTATCTGCTAATCAACATTTAATCTAGACCATCCATAAGCTTTAATATCTGCGCGAGTCTTTTTGTGAGGAGCATAGAAGCACGTCTCAAAAAGTGAAGCTTATGGCATATGTTGCATGTTATGGTAACAACGCATGTAGGCATCAACTGTATAAAATATAATTATTTTATGTTTACTCATTACCAAGAAGAAAGCTGTAAAAAGTTCCTTTTGAACATATCTGGAGAGCAAAAGTTAGGAGGAAAAAATAGCACTAGGCGCAAGTTCTGTCACCTTGACATCTGTTCCTCCTGTTGGCATGAATTCTTCATAAATGTAAGATCCATCTCGCCTCACCTTCCTAACATCTGGATAAAATTCACTAGATCGATTGCCAACCTATGCATAAATATTTTGAAGAATACATCTGGTGAGTGAATTTGGGAAGTTTTGAACAGATGAAAGTCGACTGGAAGAACATGATACAAAAGCATTCAGAAATCAGAATACACATTAACGCATTCATTTTTATCAAAGAAGTTTAACCTCAGCAAGAAAATACCAACTAGAGAAAAGATAGAAAGTTGTTTTTTAAGGCAGCCTGCCTGAATATATTAACCTTCAAAGGTAAAAAAAAAAGTAATACAAAGGCGGACTCAACACAAGCACGTCAGAGAGGACACAAAATTGATAAAACAACATGTTAGAACATAAAGCAGATGATCATCTGCTAGGTTACTGAGTTATACTGTAACAGCGTTTATTATCAAGTAAATTTTTTTAGCAACAAGAAAGACATCACACATAATTGTGTGTGTAATGATGGAATAAGTCTTGTGCTGATTGGTCTTGGTCTTTGTGTGCCTTTTGGGATGCTCTAGGACAACATCTATTTCACTTTTGGGATACTCTAGGACAGCATCTATTTCAGTTTGGGATGCTCTAGGACAGCATCTCCCTTTTTGCTTTTTAGACTAGCATCTTAGCATATGTTTGGCTAGCTTGGATGGCTATAAATATGTATCCCCAACCCCTAAGGTTGGTGTGGCATTTGAGTAGAAGCAAAAACCAGAAAATTCCCGACTTCTTGAGTGCTATCCTCTTTCAATGAGTGCGAGTTCCAGTGAGAATCCAGTTGCTAACAAGTGGTATCAGAGCCATTCTATCCTGTAGCTTAGACATCTCCTGCTCATCCCCTTCCCGAACTCCCCTTTGTCCTCAGCCGGCAGCAGGAGCGCCGGCCATTCCTGTTCATCCCTCCTCCCCTGCGTTGACGAGCAGCAGCTCGTCAGAAGCCTTCTCTTCCCCACGCAGCAGTCCAGCAGTCCCCAATGTCCGCAGGAGCGTCTCAGCACTCGCTCGGCTCAAGCGTGCGGCGTCGGCAGAAGGCCGAGCTTGCCGCGGTGGAGGAGCGCGAGCGGGCAGCAGCAGAGCTCGCTGCGGCAGCGGCCCGGACAGCGAGGCTGGCGGCGGCGGAGTTGGCGGCAGCAAGGGCAGAGGAGGCGGCAGCGGCAGTGGCGGATGCAGCAGCTGTGGCGGCAGCGGAGGTCGAGGTCCTGTGCGGCGGTAGCAGCAGGGGCTCCACTGTCGGCGTCGCCGACCCGGACCCCGAGTTGGCCGGGGGAGCGCCGCAGGACCTGGCCGACAGGGAGGCAGCACGAGAACGGACGGCATGGTGGGTGGCCGCGCAGCCCCGCGAGCGCGGCGGCGGCAACCCAGATGGGCGTGCGCGCGCCGGCTTTGCCCCTGACGGACGCGACGAGCGCGACCTCAGGCGCGACCCAGCGTTGGAGGAGATCCAACGGCTGCGGGAGAGGGCCGCCCAGCTCGAGGCGGAGTTGGAGTTCGACAGCCGGCGCGACGGTTGGGACGACGGAGCGCGGCCTTCACAGGCGGCGTCGTTCCCCCTCCCCGGGCCGACACCACGGGGTCCAGGCTGTCGTCAGGGAAGTCAGCCCCGGCGGTGGGTGGCCTACCCTCACAAAGACCAACTACGTCGAGTGGGCCGCGGTCATGAGGGTGAGGCTCCAGGTATGGCATATGTGGGAGGCAGTTCGGTACGGCGATGTCGACTACGACGTGGATCGACGGGCGCTGGATGCCCTCATCGCTGCAGTCCCGCTCGAGATGCAGTTCTCGCTCTCCTAGAAGCAGACTGCCAAGGAGGCCTGGGACGCCATCGCTGCGGCACGCATCGGCAGCGACTGCACCCGCAAGTCCACACTATAGGCACTTCGCAAGGAGTGGGAGAGCCTGGCCTTCAAGCCAGGTGAGGACATTGATGACTTTGCCCTCCGTCTCAACACTCTGCTGCAGAAGATGGTGCAGTACGGCAACGACATCTACAACGAGGAGAGAGTCGTCGAGAAGCTCTTCCGTTGCGTCCCAGAGAAGTACAAGCAGATCGCTCGCTCGATCGAGTCTCTGCTGGACCTCTCCACGATGTCGATCGAGGAGGCAATAGGTTGCCTCAAGGTCGTCGACAGCGATGAGCCACAGTCTCTCTCGGGGCCTATCACCATTGGCGGGAAGCTCCATCTCACTCGGGAGCAGTGGGAGGCCTGTCAGGGTGACGGGAGGAAGGGGGAGTCCTCTACCTCGAAAGGCGGCCGCAAGCCGCACAAGGCGCGCGGAGGCGTTCAGCTGCGGTGGGCGCGAAGGCGTGCCGAGGGTGGCGCTCGTAGAGGCACCCAGGGTGAGGTACCGCATTCTCGACCCGGAGACACAGCTTGTGCGCACAGCGCGCAACGTAGTGTTTGACGAAGGGCGAGGGTGGGCATGGGACAAGGCGGTGGACGACGGCTCGACTTCGACGTACGACGACTTCACTGTCGAGTACATCCACTTCGAGAGAGCTGGGGGAGTAGGCAGCTCTTCGTCACCAAGCGTGCCTGCCCCAGTCCTCGAGCCTCCACCGACTCCGGCAGCGACACACTCGAGCTACGACTTCGGCTGCGACGAGTTCTTCGCCGACACCACCACAGCCGACGAACCCACGCACCCCAACACCAACAGCCACCCCTCCGGGCACGTCCACTCCGACGCCAGCTCGTGTCGAACACAACCCGGTAGAGTTCGCTACTCCGCTCTCCCACGACGAGGAGCGCATCGACGCGTACCACGACGGCGAGCCGCTGCGGTATCGTACGATGGAGGACCTTCTCGGCGACCAGCCGGTGTCGGGACTGGTGCCTCGCGACCTGGAGGCGCAGTTGCACCTTGCGTGCGACGACGGTGAGCCTTGGTCTTTCGCAGAGGCCGAGAGACACGCCACAGGCCGAGAGACACGCGGCATGGCGTGCCGCGATGCAGTCGGAGATGGACGTGGTTGAGGAGAATCGCACCTGGGAGCTTGCTGACCTCCCTCGTGGTCACCGCGCGATCACTCTTAAGTGGGTGTTCAAGCTGAAGAGGGATGAAGCCGGAGCCATCGTCAAGCACAAGGCTCGCTTGGTGGCACGCGGCTTCGTGCAACAGGAGGGGATCAACTTCGACGATGCCTTCGCCCCCGTGGCACAGATGGAATCCGTGCGACTCCTTGCGCTGGCTGCTCAGGAAGGCTGGTGCGTTCATCACATGGACGTCAAGTCGGCGTTCCTGAACGGCGACTTGAAGGAGGAGGTCTACGTGCACCAGCTACCGGGATTTGCGATCCCCGACAAGGAGGGCAAAGTGCTACGCCTGCACAAGGCCCTCTACGGCTTGCGGCAGGCACCGAGGGCGTGGAATGCCAAGTTGGATTCCACACTCAAGGGGATGAGCTTCGAGCAAAGCCCGCACGAGGCGGCCATCTACCGGCGGGGCAATGGAGGAAACACCCTGCTGGTGGGTGTCTACGTCGACGACTTGGTAATCACTGGCACCAAGGACGCGGAGGTGGCGGTGTTCAAGGAAGAAATGAAGGCCACCTTCCAGATGAGTGACCTGGGGCCTCTTTCCTACCTGGGAATCGAGGTGCACCAGGACGACTCTGGGATCACGCTTCGACAGACCGCCTACGCCAAGCGCGTTGTTGAGCTGGCTGGGCTCACCGATTGCAACCCAGCTCTCACTCCGATGGAGGAGAGGCTGAAGCCGAGCCGTAACAGCACGACGGAGGAGGTGGACGCCACGCAGTACCGACGTCTTGTGGGGAGCCTCCGCTACCTCGCCCACACACGGCCGGACTTGGCATTCTCCGTCGGCTACGTTAGTTGGTTCATGCAGCGACCGACGACGAAGAACCAGCAGGCTGTGAAGAGAATCGTCCGCTACGTTGCGGAGCCTCTCGACCACGGTCTCCACTACCCGAGGTGCTCTGGAGAGGCACGTTTCGTCGGGTACAGCGACAGCGACCACGCCGGCGACATCGACACCAGCAAGAGCACGAGCGGGATCCTCCTCTTCCTCGGCAAGTGCCTCGTTAGCTGGCAGTCGGTCAAGCAGCAGGTGGTGACCCTGTCTAGCTGCGAGGCCGAGTACATAGCGGCCTCCACCGCTTCAACTCAGGCGCTCTGGCTTGCTCAACTGCTTGGTGATCTCCTCGGAAGAGACACCGGAGCGGTGGAGCTCAGGGTGGACAGCAAGTCCGCTCTGGCTCTGGCAAAGAACCCCGTTTTCCACGAACGGAGCAAGCACATCCGAGTGAGGTACCACTTCATCCAAGGCTGGATGATTGGAGGAAGAGAGCATCAAGGCGAGCTACATCAACACCAAGGACCAGCTTGCGGACTTGCTCACCAAGCCCCTTGGGAGGATCAAGTTCCTTGAACTTTGCTCCAGGACCGGGATGGTCCAACTTTCCCACAAGACAACGCACAAGACTTAGGGGGAGAATGATGGAATAAGTCTTGTGCTGATTGGTCTTGGTCTTTGTGTGCCTTTTGGGATGCTCTAGGACAGCATCTATTTCACTTTTGGGATGCTCTAGGACATCATCTATTTCAGTTTGGGATGCTCTAGGACAGCATCTCCCTTTTTGCTTTTTAGACTAGCATCTTAGCATATGCTTGGCTAGCTTGGATGACTATAAATATGTATCCCCAACCCCTAAGATTGGTGTGGCATTTGAGTAGAAGCAAAAACCAGAAAATTCCCGACTTCTTGAGTGCTATCCTCTTTCAATGAGAGTGTGAGTTCCAATGAGAATCCAGTTGCTAACATGTAAAAGAAAAATAGATAGGATTATAGACACTCTGTGCTAAACACAAGGAACAAGCTTGAAAGAAGAAAATGAAAAGGAAAGCAGATTAGAACTGAAGCAGCTCCCTATCGACAGTAACACCATCTACTCTAGATGCTAAGTACTTCCTCAGGTAAGAAATTATTAGTATTTTCTTAACAAGAAAGAGACTAATTACAAATTTTCTACCAAGAAATGTGTGTGAATTGAAGGTAACAAGTGCCCACCTTGCGGAACAGTTCTTTCATTCCTCCACCAGCAGAGCTAGGATAATATATCATTATATTATGGTCATCTCCTATGTACAATAGAATTAGTCAGCAGCAGAAAAGATTTGTCCTAACACTTCTTTACAATACGCCAAAGATAATGTTTAAAATAGACAAAACTGACATATTATATTTGCAGTACCGCACAAATTGGAATATGCATGGATGCATTGATAAGACTGATTCATGATTTGCATATAAAAAATGTAGAACTTATTGCAGAACAGTTGGCAGTTATTAAGGATAGGTTTTCCACAGTAAATGAAAGTACAAGGCACAGACCACAGGGGAACAAAATACATACTTTAGCTAAAATAAATTGTCTGCTACTATACCAATAATAAGAAAGAATGAACAATTTTTAGTTTCTTACCCATCAGTACTAATATGTAAATTTGTTTCATACCATGCCATGAAGAATATCTCATTTGTGGATTTTAGGAGCAAGATAAGCACTGTTTAGTGTTTGACATTATTTAGACTGCCAAGGCTTCAGCTTGTTGATACTTCGACAGTCAACAGATGTTTTCAAAGCACCAATGCATTCTATTGAAATTAGATCCATATCACTGCAAGGTCAGGCCCAAATATCAATTGACTCATGATATTTTGCCAAATACATAGTTTGTCCTAATCTTAGAGAGTGGATGCAAGCTGCGCTCTGATGAGTTAGCTTTGCATGGTTTGTTTTAATTATGTCCCTTAAAGATGTATTATCACCACCCATATCGTACCATTAATTTGTGTTTTGAGTTGTACCCTACAGTATGGAATGGATTTTGCCAGTTTTTGGAAGACTCACAATTTTCTTTTGTAACCTGCCACTTCTCATAGTTGATCCTAGGAAGCAGCCTTCCATGAGAAGCTTAATCAATCAGACCTAGTGCAAGTTTTCTTTTTCTTTCTTTTTTTGTTTTGGCGTACATGTATTCCGCAGATATAAAATGATAGTTGGTATTCTAGTGCGAGACAGAAGAACAGGCATGAACTAGTAGAAGGAAAAACCATTATGAAAATAATTTTTCTATCAAGAGCTAATACCAACATACCATCGATTGGTTTCTCCACGAAAGGCTTGCAAAACCGCTTTCCATGGATCTCAATAAAATCATCTTGCTCAACAAAGTACTTTAACTCTTGGTTAGGGTATTCTCTTCTGACAATAGCATAAGTTGGAACAGGAACTCCGAACAATTTAAGGTGCTAAACAGGCAAAAGGGAAGTATCAACATTTGTGAAAAGAGAATAAGCTATTATGTAAAAGGTTGCAAACTGGAGTGGAGGGTTGTGTTTTTCTATAAGTATAGTTGGATAAAACCATCTGTTGCCTATCTTAACCATCCTATAATATTTTTTTGACAGTAATAGTTGCTGTGTCAGGAAACCCAAAAAGGAATACTTATAGGCCAAGCATTTTGTTGGATATACATAATGATATAAACAAATAAAACAAACTATACTGTTCTTGCAGACTAGGACCACATCAGCCACATAATATAAGGAACAGACATAACGTCTTAGTTTTTTTTTTACAGTACTTATCTTTCCATCCAAAATTATGCCTATCCTTTTGCAGGTTCCATAGGCCACATTTACAGTTTACCAAATAACACATTTACACAGAGGAACATTGTAGGCATATGAACTTAAAAGAATTTTCTTTTCGAACTGGAAATGCTATATCTAAGAAGAACATTTGCTCAAAGAAGACTATCTCATTGGTATCAGTTGCCAGAGAGAGAGAGAGAGAGAGAGAGAGAGAGAGAGAGAGAGAGAGATCAGTACCAACATCTGCATTTATTAGGATAAAAAGGCCTGTTTGTATTGGCAGTTTCAAAAGAGAATGTAACAGATATTACAGTAGAGTCTTGAGATTAACATGGTCAACAATAGACTGCAGAAGCAAAAACCAGATATTTCAAACGAACTAAACAGAGGTTCATTACCAGATATGCATAGATGATCTTGCTGCCATCTTTTGGTTTATATACTGTTCAGTACTACTACCTTCTTCAAGAGAACTTATTTCTTCTAGTTTAAAGGAGGTTAATTTGCATCCCATGATAACTAGCAAGAAATAACACATCTTTAAAGAATCTATTACAGAACAAGCACAGTCAAAACATGAAAAAAGGATATCTCAAATGTACGAAGCATCATTTTTTATTATGCCGATATTAATACCTCATATACTTTGCTGCGATCATGGAGGAGGTATTGGGGATCCAACTCATTGACCAAAAATGGCCTGCATAAAGATATTTACAAAATGTTACTGCATCAAGTTGCTGAACTTATATAGGTACTCTAGCTAATAATAAACATATGAATTTCTTAGGCCCATAATCAACACTGCTTGTGTGTTTCCCAGGAAAAATAATAACACATTAATAATATGTTCAAATTGCAGCTGACCAGTGTTAAAAAAAGGCTAGCTCAAATGATAAACTATACTTATGATTTCTAAAGTTCTCTTCATTTTCTTCAGGTACAGAAAAAAAGGCATAGGCAAACTCATATATACATAAATGAATGAAACAGTGATATCAATAAGAGCTTAGGTGATGCTATTATGAATAGAGTTGCTTTAGATACATCAATTAGCCATGGGCACATTCAGTAGCAACTATATCAAAGTAACTTTAAAAATGGTGCAAATGTTGAAGCCAAAAAGGGCAACTATACAGAAACCACACATGGGTCATCGATGTCCACAATTTTATTGTTGATCATTATCTTAGTCTAGCTGCTAGTAGTACTACAAATGTTCTATATGTCAGGGAAGCCTGCTGTGAAACTAAAGATACTTGCAGATCCAGCACAAAGATGTGCTCAGAAAATTTCATGTGTCAGGAAAAGCATTTAACCTGCGTAAAGCAGCATATTTCTCTGCCTTTTCTAGTGGATACCCAGCCGAGTAAAAGGCAATCAGACAGTCACATAGAGGCCAGCTGTCAACAAAAAAACAGAACAAAGATGATGTCATAGTAAACACAATATACGAAGAAAAATAAATCACTGAATTAACATCATTATACTCCATCCAATCACAAAAACATATGTGCAGATAATTAGATGTTTTGGACATGTTTCAAGTCAAACTTTAAAAAATTGAACATCAATGTATGAAAATCATATGTGTAGATTTGCCTCAAAAAGTATTGTTGTAATATATCACGTATTCAAAGATTTTACAATAGAAATTAGTGGTCAATATTGCATTTTTGAAGACCGTGCCACTGTCCAAAAAGGCATGTTTGTGTGACCAGAGGTAATATCATGTAAAGTCTGATGTCATCAGATAGAAGGAAATCTTTAGTATTCTAGGAATATTAAGTTGACATCTGCTAAGAGGTCCATCATCACGTATGGACAATGGATTTATTTAGCAGCACAAAATTTTAAAACATATCAGTTATATTTCCTAGACAGATATTCATAATCATTCTATTAAGAATTAAATATGGTTATGCTACAGAAATCATTTGTGAACTGACTATATTTATCCTAGGTCTTATCCTTCAAGTAAGACAGCATGATCCATACATTCATGTCTGTACATCTGTACAGATATTTTGACCTGCATAATTTGTTTTTCTATTTTGCCAATTACAACAAATTGAGAACTAAAGAATTCAAGCTCATAGAAGGCTTTCCCTTCACAGCTATCAGGCATACCTTTCAATAGGATCTTCAAGAATGGTTTTGTCACCAAAAATTATAATCTGCATCCATAAAGCATGCATGTAGTTATTAACATTCTTGATGTTCAGGACAATGTAGTTGCTTTACTAAAGAACCAGAGATGCTCATATGTTGCATTGATCAGAAGCAAAACACTTTACTGTGCCATTACACCATGGTGACATATACGTATCTTCTGCAGGATTTATACCTACAACTGATTGTATTTGGCAACTGATAACAGAAGAGAGAGTATAATTACAAGGTTCTTCTACCATAACATTTTATAGATATTTATCTAGTTTTTATGACTACCAAACTTGAAGTTGTGCAGGCCACACATAGGCTTTTGTAGGAAATAATACAAGAACAGCGTTTTGCATGGTTGTTGTTTGTTCCTCCTACTTATTCTTGTTTTCCGGGTACCCGACCAAATAATGAAGGATTGATTGAACCGTGGAACCCAGGCAATATGTAATCGCCACGCCTTAACTTGTACAGCAGTCAGAAAATAGGGTGCTAATAGGTTCAGTTACACAGTTTACTCCTGCATATGGAAACAGAGACACACGGAACCTTTTCAGTTGACATTGTCATAGACCTCTAGCATGTTTTTTCAGACAGTTCGTCGGCATCAAAATCCTAATTGAATCTCTGAATGTTTCTCATCCTACAAAAACACTCCATTTTCCCCCTCCATTTGATATCAAATTTTGCTCTTAAGGAGAAACGTCAAACTAATTTACAAAAGAAACACAGGCTGGAATCTGCCTGAAGACCAGAATGACCTTTTTCTGAACCATACCTCGAACTCCCCGAACGCCCGCAGCCTCTCAAGAATCTGCCCCATGGGGGAACACCACACCTGCAACCAACAGGGGAGAAAAAGAATAACAAAAAATAATCAACATGGCCACCTCCGCATTGAAGCCAACCCAAGAACACAACTGAAAAAAATGGATATAAAATTGATATTTCTCTCCCCCCAAACACACACCTTCTTCTCCATGACGCAGACACCAATCTTGATCTTGCCTCCACCGTCACTGCCATCATTCCGCCGCTCCATCTCCTCACTACCCCTTTCTGTTCTCTGGGAAAGAAGAGACTACAGCGGGAAAGGGAAGGTCTGTTTCTTGGACATTTTGCACCTCACAAGGATTCCAAGATTGAAGCTTTTATGGAGGAGGGCAGGGAGAGACGAAGAGGGGATGTGAGGAGAGTGCACTGTGCAAGGAGAAACTTTTCTTCTTCTTTTTTTCCCTTTATTTTTCAAGGACTGCAATGAGCAGCTCTCTGCATCTCTCCCCATGCTAGTTTATTTCGGATTTGCTCGGAAAGAACCCTCCTTTTCATTGCTTTTACTTTTGTTTATGTGCTCAGCAGTCAACATGACTCTTCTCCTTTTCAGTTTCTCCACTTCTGTTCAGCAAGAAATTAGGAGATATGCTAGTTATCGGCTTATTGCTACGGGCACACGGTAAGTTTTGGTTTACTCGCAAGCACAACCACACATTCAGAGTTTCAGACAATACATGAGTCTAGTAGCACACAAGCACAATTTAGAGGAATACGTTTTTGGCTGTCAAAGTTTCTCAGAGCATCAATAGTACTGCAACTTGGCGAGTGCTTTTGGATTAGGTGTTTTTTTCTTTTTTTTTTTGTCATATGGAAGAACATAAATAGAAAAACTTAATCGACACTGCTTTTGAGCAACGCATGGTATGTACTCATGTTTGATTTAGTGATAGGCAATCGACGACGAGATGTCTATGATAATTTCATCAATTAATTAAGATATGTCACCCTGTTTTGTTGAGGTGTTTATAAAGATATAATGTGCATGAATGCATATATAGGTAGTGTGCGCATGTGTATATTAGCTGTAGTGTGTTTAAAAAATAAAATACAACTACATGGGAATGGGAATGGGTGTGCCTAGTATTTCATTTCACTAAATTGGAATGGGTGCGCCTAGTATTTCATTTGACTAAATTTGCATTAAAGTTTGTTCGGTTTCATTTTCTCAGTCAGATACTCCCATCACTTTGTAAGGTAGCAATTGGTTCATGCTATCTTTTTTTTCTTACGAGTGATAGTCAAAGTTTTAAAAGTTTAATTATATTTTATCTAGATGTTAAATATATATGACCTACGATGTACTTATATGTCACTATATTTGCATATCTTCTTTTAAATTACAATAGTAAAAATACTTCGTACTTCATTACACTGGAGTGGTGAAGGCGCCCATGGTTTACGTCGCTCAGGAAGGAAATGCAAGATTGAATCGTCTTTCGAAAGATGCATACTGCATATTATATTTATATATATATGAAAATTATAAACTATTACTGGGTGTAGCTACTCTCACCCTATGTTTTGCTTTTTCGTGTTGATTTTCTACTCACTATCTAATTGAAATTCTCTATAACTAGTTCATTTTCTACTCCATTTTGAATTGAATAATTTATATATATATATATACATACACACGGTAGTGCTACGTGAAGCGCTACGCGCTAGCAACACCGTGGCGCGACTCACAGAGCAGAGTTTCTTCAGTTCCCACAATTAGTAAAAAAATTACTCATCGAAATCAAGTTTTCAAGATCAGTCAAAAATTTCCGGAGTGAAATCAGACCCTCCTTCCACAGGCAGTAAAATTTTTACTCCCCGTAAGGTAGAGGCTCAATAATACTTGTTTGTTACGGTTAGTAATATTTTTACTCCCCTATATTTTTAACATCACTCTCGGTCATAGTAATATTTTTATCATACCTATTTTCGTAATTTTTTTAGTTAGTAATATATTTACTCAATCTGTTCGAAATAAAAAGTGAGTGCAAATTTTTAAGCAATCAAAATACGAGTATCGTTATCTTTTTATGGGGCATATTAACATATACAAACAAGATTATGAAGTATTATATTCAATCATATGCATATCAATCGTACAGAATCTCCCGTGCATAAAAAACTACAGAACCAAAGGGTGAAAATAAAAAAAAACGCATCTCTCGTCCACGGGAGGATAGACACAGCAGAGATGCGGATGGCCCGAGAATTACGCCGTGGTGCTGCAGCATCTACATCGGCCTCCTCCAGATGCGAAAGCTCCCTCGAAATCCGGTGTAGCCACTAGCATCTACATCGACCTCCTCCACTATCCGCATTGACGGTGGCCTAGAAGATGGTCGCCGGGGCTTAAGTTCGTCGGCACCGCACAGGGTTGAATGCAGCCTTCTCTTCCTTTCCGGCTTGAACGCGGCCAACGTCAGGTGAGCGGGAACAAGATAACTGTTGTGGATGGCCGTGAAGGCAGCAGTGGCACTGGATCCTGACACCAAGGTCCTCCTCGCCGACGGATCCAGCACCCCGCTTTAGGGCCACCACTGCGGATCAGGGTGCTCATCCTCCAGATCCATCCTCTACCCTGCAGATAGCTGCTCACCGCTTCTAGAAAGGTTGGAGTTGATTGACGTCACCGTATCCTCGCTTGGATGGCTGAATACCACCGCCCGTTGCCACCTACTTGCCGAAGGCCTCCGCCGCCATCGCCCTTGGACGAGGGGTTGGATAGAATTACGGTCGGACATATAGGCACCAACGCCGGTGGAGCTCTCAGATGAGGTGGCGCTGCATTGTCTTCGGATGGAGGAGAGCCAGATCTGGGGAAAAAATGAAAATGAGGATGGTTGGTTTAGGGTAAAAAATGAATATAAATAGCAAGCTAGTATAAGAGTAAAAAAATCACTATGATAGATACAGTGGTGGGTGGCCTGGGTAGGGGTGGTGGATGAGAGTAAAAAAATTATTACTGTACAGATAGGGGTGTATGGGATGATACGGGGTGGTTGTGAGGGGTGTTATGTAGTTAGCTAGCACACTAGTACTACCTAGTAGTTATATATAACTATATATATATATATATATATATATATATATATATTCTACACCCTCCCCATATAATAACTATTCTACACCCCCCTTCCTAGGGCTCAAAACCCACCTCTCACCTCGGTCAAAGGACGGTCAAAGCATCCTTCCGTCGGTCAGACCTCGGTCAAACCCGCCTGCTCACTTCCCCCACGCTCACTATTTTCTAGTAGTAAGTTGTTGAGAACAAGATTTGAACTCATGACCTCATAATTTCTAGATTGTTGCTCTAACCAATAGAACTAGTAAGACTCTATGATTGAGTAATACTTTCTATTTGTTTTGTACCTTCTTTTAAATCATGAATTAGGAACCCAACCTCTAATCATTTTTATTACTACAATAGGGATTGTATTAAGAAATCAACTACGTTATTGATTGTTACTATTTTCTAGTAGTAACATCGTCATGGGATTGTAGTAACATCGGGATAGAATAGTAGTAACACTGAACATGTGGCAACAATGTTTCTATAGTACTACTGCTTTGTATAGAGCTAAAAACTTGAAAGTCCCAATCTTTTGAGAGCAATATCTCTCACGTCATATCTTGTTTTTCTAATCCGTTTGCACCATGATGTTTGTAAAAAAAGTGCTTAACGAAATTAGATCTGTCATGACTATTTTTTGACGTCGTTACTGCAAAAAGCAGTCGTGTTACTATGATTGACCGTCACGTTACTACGCCGTTCCTGCGAGGCGAGAACTGAAAAAAAGTGGACCTGGGGAAAGTAGCAAGCAGCTTTGACCGGGGTTTGACCGGTGGGAGGGGCTTTTGATTGGCCTTTGACCGAGGTGGAAAGGAGGGTTTTAGGCCCTAGAAAGAGAGGGGGAGGTGGGTTTGGCCCATGAAAAAGGGGTGTAGAATAGTTATTCTATAGGGGGTGTAGATTAGAGCTATATATATATATACACACACACACACACACATATATCCTATGCACACAAGTATACACACCAACTAACAATTTTTATGAAAAAAGTTTTAAAAAATTGTATATGTATTTTCAATAGTATTACACATATGTGTAAATCCTTAATCTCAAATTTATTAAAAATTCTGACGGTTTTAAGAGTATAAATCTGTCAGAATTTTGTCTTTTTTGTTGCTCCCTAAATATAATGAATTTGAAGATGAGACTTAACACATAGATGTAATACTATTAAAATTATATGTATATTTTTTTAAAAAAATTGATGAAATTTATTAGTTGATGTGCATTGTGTGTACATAAAAATGCTTGTGTACGTAGGATACGTTCAGACACACATAACACACACACACATATATATACATACATACATACATACATACATACATACATAGTCTTATAAAATAATATCGCTACTTTAAAAAGAAAGGCCAGATTTATTTAGGAGACTGGCCAAGAAATGTATATGAGCAAGCACTTGCAAGGCCCAGCGAAGTGCTCTTACATTACTATACTATGGAGCAGCTCAAAGTAGGTTCCATCAGCTTATGGAGGCACTTGACGTTAGTCAGCCATGTCATGCAAAAAGAAAAAAAAATCTTCTCAGGCATCCACTCCTGCTGGTCTTCTTCTACAGTTGGTCTTGACAAATAAACACAGGTACTTTTATAATTGATGTCCTCTAACCAGGTACTTAATCACAAAACAGAAAACAATAGGTGACAAAATGCTGTACATTTTACAGGAACCAGATCTTGGACGAACTCCTGTCAGTGACACACACACAATCACATCCCACAAAAGGCGAGGTACCTATCAGATGTCCTTTGGGTCTGAAAGTGCTAATCAGAAAAGTTTAGGGAATCAATCACCAAATTTTCAGCTGTCAAATCTTTGCCCCAAAATCCAGTATTACACCTCCAAATCCTCCCTTTCTGATGAATCAGAAATCAAAAAAGCTAAAATGGAAGACCCAAGCAGGAATATTTTGAAGAACATTCAGTCATACCATGGAATATCCAGGCAAATGCTCCCATTAGAAGAACACCCTGAGATTAGGCGAAATTGACCCGTGATCTAATCCAATTGGTGCTCCCGTCGGCGTCGACATCGTGATCGTAGCAGGAACATCCAACTGGAATATCCCAAAAAATGATTTTGGAGGCTCATGCGAGATTATCTGACCAAATCTTTGTGCTACGCGCCACATAATCCAAGAATCCTGGGAGCCTTTGCTTCCACGTTCAAACTCCAGAAATGATTGTTTTCGGCTATGGACAAATACAATTACGTCTGATCCTTTTTTTATATACATAGAAGTATAGAACCCATGAGCTAAGGCAAGGATAGAATATTTGTATTTAACACAACTGATAGAATATTTGATTTTGTAAGTTTTGATCGAACTGGAGCACTGGAGACGATTTGATTTACTGGAGAGTCATCTATCCCGTGTAACCAGCCGACAATTATTATAGTAGTGTCTGCTTTGTGTGTCTCTACTCTCTAGTGTCTGCTTTCAAAAGGTCAGCAGTTTGATTTTTAAGAAGACAGCATCTGAGAATATTGTTCTTTGAAGAACCAGATGCGTCACTACAGTATTATATATATCAAATCCAGAATATGGTTCTACGCAACGACGAATAGCCACCGAAGGTATGGCATACTGAATTTTATTTTAAATTCATCTATAATGGAGAGGTCAAATGTGGAGTCCAAATACCAAGGGACCCAAACATTTCTCAAACAAGCAGGTAAATATAGCCCGGGGTTGGTAAAGTTATCACAAAAGAAATTGACCAAATCATGTTGCGTACTTAATTTTTACTCCAATGACAACACAATAATGAATCTGATATTTTGCTTCTGTACTAGCTATAAAGGGGAATCTAGCATGATACTAACTAATCAGACTCTAAGCCAGAATTCACCGCAACGGTAAATCCACTCCCACAATAGACGTTAACGGAAGCAGAAGAACGTGGCTTCTTATCACCTATATGTACTCTCTGGGGAGTCACTTGATCACAAGTATCTCCCAAACCAAGCTGTCCATGCTCTCCCCAACCCCAGGTGAAGACTGCTCCTTTGTCTGATAAAATGATGCAAGAGCAATTAGTTTGTTTCACCCTGGATTATGTGCCCATTTTCAGCCTGTGGAGTAACTTTACCTGTTACTAAAGCAGAATGTTCAGTGCCGGCAGCTATGTGCACCACCTGTTCTCCATCAACACAGGGAACCTTTGTCAGAGTTGACGATGAGGATGACTCTGCAAATCACAAAGACAAATTTTAGGCAGTGGTAAAGGAAAAAATGCAGCATGCAGATCAATGGCAAAGAATGCCATATGCCTCTTATTGAAGAAAAAAATGTTCCAAGTCCGATTTACCCTATGCCATTAGTTTGCTTCAACTCATTTTGTATAAACGCTAAGAAGATTGTTATTACAAAATAAATTAACAGAAAGCACAACAATTGGGCAATATTTACTAGGCTAACACATAGAATGTGTATTCATCTATATGTAAGGATATTGTCCAGTCCAGCTACTTGTTCCTAAAACCTTAATACAACTACATGAGATAACATAACCAAAATTGAAAAGGGCCTACCATCATGATTATGGCTAGGATTTAGTCTCTGCACTGGCTCTGCACTTGACAACACACGGGGATCAAGCTTACGATGACGGTAGGCACCAATTGTGTACAATTCACCTGCTGTAAATGCAGAATGCCTACTCATTTGACAGCAGTTCCAGAAAACATATTTCAATTGAAAAGGAACACAGCACCACACGTACCAGATAAAACTAATGCATGATGCCATCCTAATGCCACTTGAGAAATACTCAAAGAGGGAAAGACTGGCCGAGGTTGATCATCATCATGTTCACCAATTAATGCTCTTCCCCAGATGTACAACTGACCAGATTCTGTTCCATGCAATGAAAGTGCAATCATGTCCAAGTACCAAAGAGAAGAAGAGTGTTTGCACAACAAATTTACAAGGCTTACCATCCAATGCAGCACTGTGATCTCCATTGGCATATATATTCCCTATCTTACAGTTTGGAAAACCATCGATTAATCTAGGAACATCATAGAACTTTTGGTTCCTACCGCATGTGCCAATTTGTCCCCGTCTTGCTGAGCCAAATCCATAGACAGAATTATCTGCAAGAACGAGGACTAGCAGTGTCATCCGTTTGTAACGTATATAACAATAGTTTGTCAATACATCAAGTAGTAGAGGTGTCCATAAAATTCTCAGGACGTCCAATAGGAAAGATATATGACTGATGAGCTAAAACCTGCAACATCTCCTGCATATTCATCATTAGAGCACAACAATGGTGCAGCATCCCTCTGCAAAGAATGCTAAAGGATGGCTCAAAGGTACACAGCCGTTCATAGATTTCACATCATCAGAGAAAACAGTGGCCTTAAAATTCTCAGATGACTGATAGGAAATATATCTTTCACGTCCCCCAAATCACTAGTGCAGAAGGATGGTTCTGCATCCACATGAATGCTTTGTATGCCATAGTTGGAAAAATTCAAAGAATGCTCACTCAGCCCTTCTTCAAGGAATCAACAACCCAAAGTTGCCGGTATGTTTGACTTCAAAGAAGTGTCAATAGAAATTATCAGTATGGTCTTGCCCTGCTATAGCGATGCCTATCCTCAATCGTAAAGAAAAAATATTGATTAATTGTTTCTTTCAAAGGCTGTTTAAACTTTAGGAAATGCATTACGGAATATGATTGGGTCATTTAAAAGTTGGGTATCACCCAGACAATGGAAGATTTCTGAACAAGTGGTTTCAGAAGAGGTAACAGAGTAAATCTGGGCAGTTTCTTAAAAATTAAGCTAACATCGCAACACATGATGTTGCATACCTTTCAAAAGGACAAGAGAATGACGCATCCCAAGTGCAAGCCTCACAACATGCTTTGTGGTAAAGTATGCCACTTCAAAAGGTAAGTTTCTTGGGTGGTTATCAACAGCACCGAGCTGTCCAAATGAACCATCTCCACACATGAAAAGCTGTCCAGAATCTGAAAATAAGAACTAGAAACATCACAGCTAAGCTCATCAGTAATGGTTTTATTTTTGAAACAAAATAATCACCTGAAATGCACAGACTATATGTGATATAGAGTATAAAATAGATTTTCTGAACATAAAGCATAGAGGATCAAAAGAAAGTACAAGGAAATAAGGTGGTTTCAGAATTGGACACCTGTAGCAAATCCAGAATGGTTCCATCCAGCAGACACACAGGTTATCATGTAGTTCTCAAAGAACTTTACAAGCTTTGGATGAGGGATGTTCTCCACGTCCCCATGACCAAGCTGACCATGTGTACCTCTTCCCCAAGTAAATACTTCACCACCACCTGAAATGTTGAGTAGTTGTTGAAAGAACTGATGCATATTGCTCTCAAGGCATCTGATGCAGAGACTAAATTCTTGAGAACTGATGGAAATGGGACAAGGTTGCCAATTTAGGGTACACACAAAATTTTCGCGTGCCATTGCACTAATATAGGCACGAAAAGATTCAGATTTGCAAGCCCGTCTCAAAACACCCAAGAGAATTTTCTTCCTAGTAAATGATGAAGCTTCAATGAACAATATATCCTGATAATGGAACATGGCTGGTCTGAAAAAATGTCCAAGGACAGAACAACTCTGTGTAACATATCCAATCACTAATTACTCAACAAGATGGAAAACGGAACCTGAACTTGAACGGAACTTGAACTGAAATCAGTTCTGGCCAATCACCAGGCACAACACAGCAACACTTCAGGGGTGTTTGGATGAAGGTGATTATTCTAGACACCAAATTAATGCAAAACGAACTCTCTGAATATCTGTTGCTACGGTGAGCAGAACAACCTCGACGTGCACAAATTCATTGTGAATCTAGGTATCAAATAGAGTTCAAGTTCCAGCAATGCGAGAACCAATAGCTACTACAAGGATCGCTTACTGCAGAGCGGGTGCGTACTTGTGAGAGCGATGGCGTGGGCGCCGCCGCCGGCGACGAAGGAAACCCGACCGCGGCAGAGAGGGGGCAAGAGGAGCGGCTGCGGGAGGTGGTGGTCCTGGAAGCCACCGTTCCCGAGCTGCCCGTCCGTGCCCGCGCCCCAACTCCACGCCCACACCGCGTCCTCCTCCTCCTCCGCCGCCGCCGCCGCCGCCGCCGCCTTCTCCATTGCCTCCGAACCGGTGCGAAGAAAATTTCACGGGACTTTGGTCCTTCGCTTATCCGAAGGACTTCACTTCCTTGCGTGACACGTGTTCTGGCACGAATCTCAGAGCACTATTCCCCTCTTTCTCCGAGCAGAATGGCCTTGTGCCACAAGACCATATTTGGACTGCTTGAATTTTCTTGCAGGGGAATCCGTTCAACTTATGTGTGTGCAAAACTGTGACTTTTCCTCAAGACAAGAACGTTGCAGAGGTTGTGGCAACCCGGAATCCTGGATTTTGCAACAAGTGACAACGTGGTCTTCTAGTTCTAGCAAGTAGTACTATTCTCGAATTTGATTTCCTTATAAAAACGTGTTTGATCTTCGTTCTCTCTCTCAAAAATTGTGCTAATTCACCGGGATAGACGGATAGTCAGACGCTTGAGCTCGAGCGAGTTCTTTACGTTCTCTCCTAACCGGATTGCCAAATTAAAGCAGCACATCGCCTTCTGCACCTCGGATCATTTCCATTTGCCCAAAAGGAGGGCAATTGGCCTAGGCCACCGAAGCTCACGACAATGGCGGTCGATCTGGTCTGTACTTTTTTGACGGTGTGAAAGAAACAAGAACACGACCAGCATCTGCTGCGCGAGAACCATCGTGCTACCTTGGTTTGTTCGATTCGAGATCTTGGAACGAGCTCGATCAGCTGCCAATAAGCTTCCTTCGCCGGCCGGCCGGACGATTCTCGCCGTGTCACGTCGGCGTCGCCTAATCGTCTTTCCCGAAGAAAATAAGCTATTGCCGTTCACACTGCAAATGGTTCTTGAATGTGTCTTGATTTCCTCTTTATTCTAGAATGTTGCGCATCAACACTGATCTCTTCTACGGCCTTCTGACTTTCTGAGTTTTTGAAACACTTTTACTGAACTTAGTATTACAGATTTACAGTAGTATCGGGCATTGCGTGCCTTGAAGTAAAGGGCAGGAACAATCCAAAAAGGTAAAAGAGAAAAAAGTGGAAATCCTAGAAGAAAGTAAGGAAGAGACGACGAATATATTCGTTGCCCTCTGATCCATCGCACGTACTGGCCGATGGATCAGCTGCGGACAGCGGCGCACGCAGCCTGTAGGATGGCTGGGCTGTACCGCTTGGACGCTCCAAACACCGGGAGAAGCATCACTCAACTGCGGCCTGCACCGTGGTCTATAAATATACCTTCAGGATCTCTTCTTACTCTCCAATATTCTCCATTGAGCAACCTAGCTAGCAAGGGTCATCTCAAACAGAAGCCAGTGACCATTGACCAGCATGGATGATCGTAGGTACGGCTACTCGTATCCACCACCCCAAGGTACGTAATTAAGCATTATGATCTCTTGCAATTGCATAGTCGCATTCATGCATGATATCTCCTCGTTAATTTACTTGCTTAATTTAGGCTTGCAATGCGTTCGTGCAGGGTACTACAATGGACCGCCGGTGATGGCACCGCCGCAGTACGCGGCTCCGCCGCCGAGGCGGGAGCCGAGCTTCCTTGAAGGATGGTAAGAACGACAAAGCCATATGCGAGCACATGTATACATATGATCGTCAGAATACTTTCCCTGTCCTCTGCATTCTGTGCTAATCATGGTGCTAATTTGTCTGAATATACAGCCTTGCCGCTCTGTGCTGCTGCTGCCTCATCGACGAGTGCTGCTGCGACCCATCGGTCATATTTGTGACCTAATTAAGGTAACAGTGGTGTCCCGGCTGGTTGACGAGGACGAACAGTACGCTGAGCTGAGATATATATACACTGTACACGTGCTTGCCTTTTGTTGATCATTGTACCAGTCTATAGCTAGATTACAGTACAAGTCCTCCGTTAAGTTCAGGTTCTTCAAGGATCAGATGCATGCGTGATCCACCTGCCGTGGAAATATTTGTATTGCATGCACTGGTTGCTCGACTAACCAAGGACGTACACGTTTCTATGTGTATGTCTGTATAATGGACTATAAACGAAGGCAAAGTGAAGTTATATTGTGCATGGTCCTCAATCTGCAATATATATCGCTTTTCACTACTACAGATGGGCGATCTTCGTATGCGGTTGGCCGGGCCGCATGCGCGAAAAGGTCTGTGAAGATCACCATTTGCGCATGCGGCCGGCCCAGCCGCATGCGAAGATCGATCTTCGCATGCGGTCAGTTATGACGGCCGCATGCGAAAACCGATCTTCGCATGTGGCCGATATAAGCAGCCGCATGCGAAGATAGATTTTCGCATGCGGTCCAATTAAGTGGACCGTTTGGGAAAACAAATTTTCCAACAGCAAAATTAATATTCTATCGTATTTGATATTATATTTCGTATGATTTATTATCGTATTTTCGAATAGACGCATATGAGATAGTCGGATTGATGATATTACTGTAAGAAATATCAAATACATAACCATAAATTGAAACGTTGTTTACATACGAAGCATATATTACAAATATCACAACTGTTTCATCACATATTTAATTAGTGTACATCTCATTGCATTTGTTCTTTCTCCCACTCTCTGAGAGGTTGAAATTTGTCTTTCAATGCGAGTTCACTCTGGTTGTCGTAGAAGAGACCTCTTGCGTTGCAGACATCACGACGGATGAATCGGCAGAGGTCAGCGCACACGTTCCAGATAGTCCTGTCGTCGAATCGTTGTGCAACATAAGGGATTTCCGGGATCTGTGCACAGCAAAGTCAACAAAAGGTTACTAAGTGAAATATGTGTTGTAGCTGGGTTTCTTTGTAAAGAAGGATATGCTGACGTACTCGGTCACTGGTTGTTCGGTACCTCCCGTTGACTCTGAGCATCTCGCACACGTAATATCCGCACAAGTTGGTTCCCGCTGGTTGTTTGTAACACTGCGATATAATTACGAGGGACCAATCATTAGACATAATTCAGGAACTAATGTACGATAGTTTGTTGTATTGGCATATATATGTTCGTACCGGCCAGCCAGTCTTGACGGATAACTTCTTCTTGGCCGGATCATGTACTGGTCCACCTCTTTTGCGGTAGTACTTGTGTGCTCTGTTAGAACAAAACAATTGTTTCTCCAGTACTAAGAAAACTGGAAGTCAAAAAAATGTCTATTCAAATGTTTATCACTTACAAATTCAAAATAGTTAGGAATTCCATAAACGTCTCCTTGTCATAGTGTGCGGGGTCCAACGATACAATCAATTGGTCTTTTGGATATACGAGAAAATAGTATGTAGTGGTCGCTGCAATTAAGAAAGACAAATTAGAGATAGAGAATTTAAAAAATAATAAATTAATTTAACACATAGAAGAGAAAGCTTACCTGAACGCGTAGGGGACCATCACGACATTTTTGTCGGCGTGCGCCAACATTGCTATTGCCAAGTATGTTGCTACCTTCAGCTTCTTGGTCTTGTGCAATTGCTTGATATATTCTTCCTTTTCTGGAGGGGTCTTGTCAACCAATTCCGGGCAGTCGGCTCTCATCTGTACGGTGTGTTGCGTTTTGCATATCCTTGTTGGATCGACGTAGCCAACCGATGATCCAGTTCTGTCAGCTTCGTGAAATTGCATCCTATACAATGTAAATGAAGTAATGAGATATGGTTTTTTTGTTTGGAATGATACGTGTAACATATAAGAGTTCAGACTTACAGGCAGAACGCGGCAAGGAGATTCACATCCATTTTGTCTAGCTTGTAGATGGCGTATAGGTCCCGGAAAGAGATAAAGAATATCCCATTAGGACCACTCATGAAAGCGCCTTCCGGGACGGCGACGCTTATGAAACCGAGACCCTTCCTAGCAGCCTTGATGTACCATTCATGCATTACCCTCATTTCCCAAGGTAGTTTGTTAAGAAGATAAGTTGGTAAAAATGGCTTGCCATATTCGTAATTTTCAGGCACATCTGCAGATACCCAAGATTGCACTTCATCTTGGGCTCGTAGTACTGACTTCTGACTGTCTGACATGACATGCGCTAGTTCTTTTGACTTATCAGAATTCCTGAAAGCTGAAAACATGAACTTCTCCTTATCCTTGTCAATCTCCTTTGGGTCGTATGTTGATATCAACTTTGGAATTAGACGACGAGGTTCCAAGAGATTAGACCTCGGTCCGGACTTAGTTCCTTCAGGTATGGGCAGTTGTTCCACCGGAGCAGATTGGGGTGTGGGCGGAGAGGGTTGAATTGTTCGCGGAGAGGGGGGAGCTGGAGGAGCTGCCTCTTGAGCTGGGGAGGGCGGTGGAGTAGGTAGGTGAGGCGGGGACCTAATCGGTGGTGGCGACGCTGGATCTGGAGGGGAAGGTGGTCCAGGAGGCGACGGTGGTGCTGGAGCGGCAGCTGTCTTTGCTTGTTTTGAGGATGGAGTTGAAAATGTTGGTGCTGGAGCGGCAGCTGTCAGGATTATGTCTCGACGATGCCACAATATAAACTGATTTACTGCATCGCCGAGAAGTTCAATCCCCTCCGGTGCAGGGATGTCTAGTTCCATAGAAGTGTGCTCGCTATGTACCTTAGCGACTTGTACCCTTGCATAATCCTCAGGGATTGCCATGTTGTGGAATTGCCGGCCGGGTATCGCTAAACCCGTTGCAACCTCTTTAGTCTTTCCAGCGCGGCCGATAGGTACTACGAGTGAGCACGGAGTTGGTTCGGTTATACCATCCACAGCGCAAGGAGTTGTGTCCACTGAGCCTGCACTGCTACGTACTTGAGTTGTTTGCTGTGGAGATTGGATGGTTTGCTGGCTGTCAGGGAATAGCCTTGGAAAGGCCGTGGGGTTTTTAGCTGCCAACGAATAGAAGTGTTCCTTCACTTGTGCATAGATTTTGTCCGATAGTTGTTCTTTGTATTTGTCTCTCTTCTTATAGCTTGATGCGTCCTGTGGGAACCCTAATCTCCAACTCGTCTTTGACGACAAACCCCTTACACGTCCAGAGTGTTCGGCGGTCCCCAAGGCTGCAGTAAGTTGGTCATTCTTCCTCCGTGGGACGAACTGTCCTGATCTTTCTTTCTCGGCGATCTTCTGCAAATTTTCAGTGATCTGTTCTATGTCAGGAGTCTCGAATAGTATATCTCCCTCCTCCGAGACCTGACCTGTGCTGCGCGCCCACACCCAATTCTTGCTTCGTTCCACCATGGGGTCTACGAGCAAAGGCTTGCCAGCGGCTGCAAACTTTTGCTCGGTTTCTCGCCATCGATCGACGTGCCCAGCGTATCCACTCGAACCCAATCGATGGGGATATTTGTTCTTCTTCGCCAGATCTGACATTTTTTTCCTCAACGCCAACGCTTCAGCTGTGGTATGATCCGCAACGAACATATCCCAGTCAGCCTGCAATATATGTCCATAGTCATTGAACGGAGGGTGATTCTTCTGGACGTAATCCCGATTTAGATCGGACTTCCACTGTCGCCATCGATCTCCCATCTTTTTAAGTGCGTACTCTCTGCCTATGACCTCCGATCCAGGAGGGTACACGAAATACCTCTGCAAATCATTCCAGAGCAGTGTCTTGATGTTCTCGTCCACCTTTTCCCATAACTTAACATTGATTGGACAACGTGTCCTGACTAGAGTGCCACAGGTGTTGCTGAACCTGGACCTCACAATCGATGGCTCGACGGGCTTCCCATCCTGATCGACAGCAATCACGTTGTATGTTTCCTTTGGTAATTTGTTCTTGCTTCTCTCACCACGTCTTCTTTTCCCACTCCCACCTGCACTCGCAGATGTATCCGTACGATCCGGGGCAGACGTAGCAGTGTCCATTTCAACTTCTACCGATCTGCGAGTCCTCCCGGCCTTACGTTTCGAGCGGCGTCGGACTTCCATCTGCAGAACATAAGTCACTCTCTATATCATTAGGTAGATTTGGCATTTACGTACGAATTAATATATGGCTAACGATGTTCAACACTTACGGCCTGTTCCATAGGTATGTAGTCCGGATCATCATCGCGAGGAGCGACTTGTATTACTTCCATTGGGCCACTTGGTGTTCGCCACGTTTCTTCACTAGAAACGTCAGCCTCCTTGTTGCTACCGGAAATCTGAGGAGCTTTGCCTTCTTCAGTACGAGCTTTGCCTTCTTCAGGCGCTACTGGGGCGTTCGATGGAACCTTGTCGTTCGACATCTTTCACATTGACATAAAAACAAATGAGTACACAAACCCGAATATGATTGCTCATCAAACATGATATGTTTGTGAAGTGATTAATCTGTCTTACTATATATATACAAATGAGTACACAAACCCGAATATGATTTCTCATATAACTATAAGTAAATATGTTACTACTTTTTTAAAAAAAATTTTAAAGATCATAGTCATTTTCGTGCATTTATCGTGTCGTTTTCGCACTCTCGCTCAACGACAACGTTATATTATTTCGTAAACTAAGGAGCCGTACTATCGTGTCTTTTTTTTCTCAACTTAAAAATATGGACACTACAAATCTACAAATCTAATAGTGTTAAAATGGGAGGAATATTTTTTTGGAACATCACTCAGAGTTAGTTCATTTTACTTTTTTCCATTGTATATCTAATTTAATTATCTGTAGTTATATACGATGATAATATATATATTATTATTATTTTCATAATTTTATAATTATTTGAATGGCACGCAAAAGTAAAAATATAAGTTTAAAGTGACATATTTCTTTTCAAAGTTGAATTATAGTAAATATGGGTTTTTAAATTAAAAATAATATAAATACGTAAGTGGATCACAAGTTATTTATATGATTTAGATGTGATAATTGCTGTATTTTTTAGCACAAATTTTGCTTCTAACTAATATATTTTGGGAACCATATTTAGGTTCATTTTACTTTTATGATTGTAGATCGAATATAATTATTGTGAATTATTGTGATGTTATGTATGATGATAAAATCTATATTATTATTATTATTATTCATATTTTTTATAATTATTCAAAAGGCACACAAAAATCAGAAAATATAACCCAAAAAGTGACATTTCTTTCCATAGTTAAAATATTGTGAATTTGGTATTTGACTGTAATTTAAGTCATAAACAATCTGAAGACATTAGCAGATCAAACAACTTAAATGCTTAATTTAGAATGGCGCGTAACGTTTTGAGAGTGTTTCTAGAGGGTTTAATGGACTTTTAATTTAAGTATATAATAGATAGATTGGAGGCTGTAGCCTCTTTGTTGTAAAAAAAACGCACGCGTTGACTAATTAAGCACTAGGAGTAGTAGTACTAGGAGTAAAAAGGGTCAGGTTGGGTCGGATCTTACTCTTTTCATATCCTAACTCATATTTTTATAATCGAAATCGGCTCAAACACGGATAGTGTCAAATACGCATACAAACTCAGATAATGTTGTGCACAAATACAAAATGAATACATACCAAAATGGATATGTACCCTATCGATTACGAAAACTTATGCAGATATCAAGTTGAAGCCACAACGTTGTATATTCTTAAATTCACATTGCAAAAAAAAATATCAGACATACATATCTCACAATTCACATTTCTCACATTTCACATATACATATATATCTCACATTTCACAAATTTTCATCTAGATATGCACATTGTGTAATTTATCTGTAAAAAAAGATGTTACCGGCGACGAGGGGGAGGTCTTGGAGGCCGGAGGCGTTGGGGGAGGAGAGGGCTTGGCGGCGCCCGGCGGTGTTCGACTTGGAGGCGGGCGGCGTCGGCGTGGAGAAGGAGGAGAACGTGCCGGCGGCGTCGGCCTGGACGAGGACGACTAGCAGGGTCGACGTGGAGGAGAACGGCGTCGGCGTCGGCGTCGAGTCGGAGGAGGAGCTGCCGGCGGCCGCGGTGCGCATGGAGAAGGAGGAGGAGGCCGGAGCCGGTGGCGGCGAGGGGGAAGGAGGAGACGACGGCTAGGGGGGAGGAGAGGAGGCCGGCGACGAGGGCGACGGCGTCGGCAGCGTGGATGCGACCGGCGGCGGCTAGGGTTCGGCGGCGGCCGCGGTGCGCATGGAGGAGGAGGAGGAGGCCGGAGCCGGCGACGGCGAGGGGGAAGGAGGAGACGGCGGCTAGGGGGGAGGAGAAGAGGCTGGCGACGAGGGCGACGGCGTCGGCGGCGTGGATGCGACCGGCGGCGGCTAGGGTTCGGCGGCGGTGACGAGATTTGGCAGCCTGGCGGCTAGTGTTCGGCGCGCTAGGACTTAGAAAATTTCACCATCCCGCGCTCCCCTATATATAGGCCCAGATCATCGCATGCGGGCGGCTTTACCGGCCGCATGAAAAAATGATCTTTCCATGCGGCTGTCTTAGCGGACCGCATGGAAAGATAATTTTTCCATGCGGTCCGCTTAGACAGCCGCATGGAAAGATCATTTTTCCATGCGGCCGGTAAAGCCACCCGCATGTGATAATGTTCTTTCCATGCGGCCATCTTAAGAGCCCGCATGCGAAAATAATTTTGCCTGTTGGTTAAACTTTTTTTTCCCATATTAGTAAACTTCATTGGTACAACTAAATTTTTTTATTACACACAATATTTTCAAAATACATCCTAAATATGTAGTAAATTATTTATAACAATGGATTAATAAGATTATTTAAAGAAACTTTCGTATAAAAATATGTAGAAAAAAAACAACGTTTAGCAGTTCGAAATGTGGGCCACTTTCATTCATCCCGATAAATTTAGAACACCACGACAACTAAAGGTTACAAAAGAACTAGAGCTTAATTATCTTTGCGATACCATCTGATCGAACGTACGACATATTAGCTTCGTCGATGGTTCGCTCGACCTTCTTAATTCGCATAGGAAGATCGGTAAACAATGGTACATCGTCGAACTGGTTGTAATCAGCGGGGTCTTCGATGTTGTCGATGCCGACGATCTGTTGTTTTCCGTCCACGACAATATCCATCCGTTCATCCAAAGGGTCCTTCACATAAAACACTTGAGCCACACGCTCTGCTAAAACCCAAGGATCATCCTTGTGGCCTATCTTACTGTGATCGACTATCGTTAGCCCATAGTCGTCCACGGAAACCCCTGTTGTGTCTTTCACCCATTGACAACGGAGCACAGGGATCTGGATGTTCAGGCCGTAGTCGAGTTCCCATATTTCCTTTATGGTCCCGTAATACAACTTCTTTTCACCAGTTGGGTCGATCGCTTCGACACGAATCCCACTGTTTTGTGAGACGCTTTTCTTGTCCTTCGTACTCGTGTACAAGGTAAAGCCATTGATGTCGTACCCTTGCCATGAGTTGACAATACTTGAAGGCCCACTTGCCAATCTTTGTAAAGTAAGTTGCTCCGTACAATCACCGACTGGCAGGTTTAGATCTTTCAACCATTGAGGAAATCGACGCCTGTGCTCTCTTGAAACCCAATCGGCGGATCGTCCTGGGAAGCAGGCTTTGATTTCTTCAAGGTGTCGCTCAATGAATGGCTCGACGATAGCGAGCTGTTGTAGAACGCTGCTATGTGCCACGGCCACTGTTTTGTAATCATATCGAAAAACTGCTTCCTACCAACAGTACCCCTTCCAGATAATCTCCCTTCGTGTCGATGCACAGGAATCCCAATGGCATTACCATCCTTTATGTAATCTATACAACACTCGACCGCCTCTTCAGTTGTGTATCCCTCTATCATTGATCCTTCGGGGTGAGCGCGATTGCGTACATAGCCTTTGAGGATCGACATGTAACGCTCATACGCCCACATCTGGTGTAAGTATAAGGGACCAAGTTCAATAATCTGAGGGATGATGTGAACGATCAAATGCTCCATCATATCTAAATATGATGGTGGGAAATACATCTCCAGCTGACATACGGTCTCCACAGCAAATGTCTGAAGGGGACCTAATTCGAGAGGATCAAATACCTTTTGTGAGATTCGATTAAAAAAGTAGCACAACTTTGTTATAACCACCTTGGTATGGACAGGTTTGACTGCCCTTATAGCAATTGGTAGGAATACCGTTAGCATCCTATGGCAGTCGTGCGCATTGTATCCGGAAATAGTCAAATCTTTCGTTGAGACTAGCTTCCTGATGTTCGATGAAAAACCACTAGGCACTCTCACCCCTTGTAAGCATTTATAGAAGGTTTTTTTCTCTTCAAGTGTCAACGAGTAACAAGCAGGAGGTATCTTGGTCTTTCCATTTGTCAGCTCTACTGGGTGAAGGTCATGCCTTATGTCCAAATTTACAAGATCATTACGTGACTTCAGTCCATCCTTCGTCTTACTCGGGATGTCCAGCAAGGTGCCGATGGTGCTATCAAACACGTTCTTCTCGAGGTGCATAACATCAATTGCATGACGGATCTCTAGGTCCTTCCAGTAATCTAAGTATCTGAAGAAAATTGAGTGCTTCTTGAATGGCAATGTAGTATTCTCCACATCATCAACTTTCTTCCTCTTTGCTATCTTCTTCTTTCCCTTGCCAAATACAACCTTAATCTTCTTTGTTATATCATACACGTAAGTACCACTTCGTCTTTCAGGGCCACTCTCGTTCTCCACTGTCTTGTCGAACAATCTGGCCATCTTACGATACTTGTGTTTTCGTGGTAGAAACCATCGATGTCGCATGTACACTGTCTTCTTAGACGACGTCAGGTATTTGTACAAAGTCATATCCAGACATATCAGACACCCAGTCTTCCCTTTAATCTGACCGGATAATAAAAAGTTTGCAGGTAGATCATTGATGGTAACGAATATGATCGCACGTAGATTGAAGTGCTCCCGCTTGAACTCATCCCACAGCCGTAACCCCTCTTTCCATAGCTCCTTCATGTCCTCCATCAAAGGCTCAAGAAAAACATCTATATCGATTCCAGGTTGCTTCGGACCTTGTATGAGGATAGTGAGAAGAATATACTTTCGTTTCTGACATATCCATATTGGAAGATTATACATTGTGAGAAGAACTGGCCATGTGCTGTGTGAGCTGCTTAAATCACCAAACGGGTTCATTCCATCAGTGCTCAACGCGAACCTTACATTCCTTGGATCCTTACCAAATTCTAGGTGCTTTGCATCAAATGTCTTCCACTGGCGAGCATCGGCAGGATGTCGAATCATACCGTCTGTCTTTAGGCCCTCTTGATGCCATCTCATCAACTCAGCATCAGTCGGGTTTGAGTACAGACGCTTCATGCGGTCCTTAATTGGTAGGTACCACATCACCATTGACGGAATTTTTCTTCGCTTACGCTTCGATGAATCTGGGTCGGTAGACTCTGTGTGAACGGGCCCATTTCCCGTTTTATACCAACTTGTGCCACACGTTGGGCAACTTTCCAAGTTTGCATATTCTTTGCGGTATAATATACAATGATTCTCACAAGCATGAATCTTTTCAACACCAAGAGATAAAGGACATATGAGTTTCTTCGCTTGATATGTATTCGAAGGTATGAAGTTAGGCTTAGGAAGCAACACACTCAACAAGCTCATCAGATCATTAAAACTTGTGTCCGACCATCCATGTTTAGCCTTCAATCTCAGAAGTTCAAGCACTGAACGCAGTACCGTGAAATCCTTATCATATCCGTTCGTTTCATCGTAAAGAAGATCCTTCGATGCCTTCTCCAGTGCCTGCCAATTCCCTAACCCTCGTGATCTACCCGCTAGAACCTCAGGTTCGACATGGCGTAGCATATCTTCTATATCAAAACCGCCCTCAAAATCATCACTATCTGTGGACACGTCTACATTTATCATTTCACGGGACATGTCTTCGATTACAAAATTCTCTGCCTCATTCATCTCCGGACTTAACTCTTCATCGTCATCTTGGGGATCGGCAATTTTCCCGTGATAGGTCCAAACCTTATAATTGGCGGTGAATCCATGTTGCATTATGTGTCCCAAAATTTCACCATGATCTACCAGCAATTTCTGATTCTTGCAATGACGACACGGACAAAAAATTTTTGCCATATTCTCCCTCAAAGCATGCGTCTTAGCCTGATCAATAAATTTAGATGCTTCCTTCATAAATATTGGCTGAGTTCTCCGCATCTCATACATCCATGACGACCGATCCATCTATATATAAAGACAATAAAATTACAGACACAAATAATAGACCGCAGGTATTTTATAAAGACGTGTAAATACATATATATATCCATCAGAAAAATACAACAATACAAGTAACTAGTATGTACAAGTGTTTACATCCAAAATTTACACATCAAAACATATATTTTGAAGCTAGATTTTGCAAAAACTAGCTAAAACAAACCTTGTCAAAATTTTAAAAAAACTATAATTTCCACCAACGAAATTTAATAAAAATGGAGCCAAATGAAGGAGGAGAGAGAGTTCTTCACCTTTCATATAAACTTTAAGCAAAGATTTCGAGTTGAAAACATCCCTCCCTATTTGTTGCATGCATAGGAGAGAGAGAAGAGCTCGGTTTGAAATGGTGAAGTTCGGGCTAGCTGCAAGATATATGGGCCCATCATCGCATGCGGTCCGTTAAGACAGCCGCATGCGAAGATTCATTATCGCATGCGGCTGCTTAAGACAGCCGCATGCGATATTATCGCATGCGGCCGTCTTAAGCAGCCGCATGCATTATCGCATACGGCTGCTTAAGACGGCCGCATGCGATAATAGGCCTATTATCGCATGCGGCCGTCTTAAGCAGCCGCATGCGATAATGAATCTTCGCATGCGGCTGATTAACCTGTCCTCAGGGGGGCGATTTTTGCAGGCGCGCCCACAGGTCGCCCGCATGCGAAGATAAAGCCCCCCGTACAGAAAAATGTTCTCTGTAGTAGTGTTTGCGGCCCCCTGAATTTACATCTGCAATGGCATCGATCTATCTATCTATTATTATATACTAAAAATCCATCAAACTTCTTATAAACACTCATAAACCATCACATGACATCGTACAAACGTTTTTAAACCGTCACGCGACACTATAATAAATTTAAAAAATTCCTAAATATTTTGAAAAAAACATCTAGTCATTAATTTTTATTAAATCTGATGAACCCATTATTTACCACCGTTAGATTTATCTAAAGAAAAAAAAACCCAAACTCTCAAACCCGGGTCCACATGGGGCCTGTATGTACTACCGTACAGTAGTACTTATGAACGTACGTCCATCCCTTCTCCCCTCAATTTTTTCATCTTTTTTCACATATTATTTTTCTATTATCATACTTTACAGTTAGAAAAGCAAAAATTTCGTGTTAAACAATTCATACAACTAAATTTTGATTTCCTTATATTTTTAAAATTATTTATGACTAAATTTACAGTTAAAGACCAAATTTTCACTATAATTCAACTTTGAGAAAAAAAATGTCATTTTGGGTTATATTTTTAAACTTTTGCGTGCTATTCAAGCAATTATAAAAATTATGAAATAATAATATTATTATAGACTCTATCCTTGTGCATAACTTCACAATAATTAAATTATATCTACGATCATAAAAGTAAAATAAACATAACTATAAGCAATGTTCCCAAAATATATTAGTTAGAAAGCAAAAATTACGCGAAAAAATAAGCAACTGTAACATCTAAATCATGGGATCCCCTAAATCATGCAAGTAATATTTTCACTTATGTCTCTAGATTATTTTACATTTAAAGAACTATATTTGGGGTTATATGTTCTGATTTTTGTGTGCCATTCAAATAATTATAAAATTATGAAAACTAATGATATATATTTTATCATCGTATATAACTTCATAATAATTCAATTAGATTTGTAATGATAAAAGTAAAATGAACCTAACACTGAGTTCCAAAAAATTACTCCTCCTATTTTGATATTATAATAAATCAAAATAACATTACAAATCATTGTAGTGTTCTTGTTTTCAATATCTACTATGTAGGAAAAGACGAGTAAAAAAGATAGATATTAATCAATCAATAAAGCTTTTATTCTATATTTAGTTAATAAATTAATAGTAACTAAAACACTATAAAATGTAAAAAATTAATTATATGTGTGTGTACTCTGTCCCCTTCGACTTTCTCTTATTCTAATCTCTCACTCAACTCCTTCGTTTTATAATTTTTAACTAATTAACAACATAATATAAAAGGCCACTAAACATTCAATTAAACAAGAGAAAACATCTTACTTCTAATGTACGCTTAATTTGTTAG
This sequence comes from Oryza officinalis, assembly GCA_008326285.1. NCBI lineage: Eukaryota > Viridiplantae > Streptophyta > Magnoliopsida > Poales > Poaceae > Oryza > Oryza officinalis. The sequence goes on along the minus strand of BDMV01000001.1, from coordinate 53,994,179 downwards.
ACACGTTTTCCAAACAAACTAAATCTAATTCCATCATTAAGAGATCATAGATAATTTTTTATACGGACAAATTAAATATTATATATTTAAAAGCTAACAAATAGTTTGGAAAAATTATCTAAGCAATGTCGATGAAAAAATTATGAAAAAATAGTACTTTTGAAAAATGGCAGGTGTCATCCGGTTGATATTTCGCCTATATAAGTTTTTTAAACGCAATCTAAAATACATGCTATGCAGGCTACCTTTCTAGTTGCTACAAAATTGCCGAAAATGAAGTGGATATGAGTCTACATCCGGTGTTACTGCTCATTTGGACCGCACATTCCTAATCGAATGGCTGGAATAGATTCCAATGGGGTTAGAGTTTTGAACTTCGACCCCTTCAGACCTTATTCACTTAATCTCTTCTACAAAAATAATTGAGAAGATTTGAAAGAAATTTATTTCACAGTGTAAAATTATTCTCTCTCAATCTCCTTCAATCTTTTTTTTATTAAACAAACAATGCCTCAATTAGCCTTCGCGGGCTGGTTCCAGATGACGATAATGGTGGTGGTACAGAGGCACAGTGATTCTGTCGTACCCATGTGGTGGGCCCTGCGTGTATTACATGCGAGCAAAAGATGAAAATACATGATGCTCATATAGAAACGACGCAGCTAATTGGTGCAGACGTGCCAGCTCGCTTGCTAGCGCACACGCCGCACGAGCTGGAGCGTTTGTGCCCCCACGTGGGCCACTTTTTTTTCTATTTTTTTCGTGATTTTTTTTATTTTTAGAAATTGAATCTTTTCATCTTTTATTTCAGTTGAAAGTTTTGAATTTGAGTTGAAAGTTTTTAAAATTTGACTTGAATTTTTTGAATTTTGAGATGAAAGTTTTTAAGTTTGAGTTGAAAATTTTTAATTTGGAGATGAAAGTTTTCAAATCTGAATTGAAAGTTTCCAAATCTTAAGATAAAAGTCAAAAATCAAAAACTATCATGTCAGAATTTGAAACTTTCAACTCAAATTTTGAAAACTTTCAAGTCAAAATTTAAAACTTTCAACTTAAAATTTTGAAACTTTTCAACTCGAATTTCAAAAACTTTCAACTCACAATTTCAAATTTTTCATCATAAATTTAAAAACTTTTAACTCAAAATTAAAAAATTTCAACTTTAAATTCAAAAACTTTCAACTAAAAATTTTAAAAACTTTTAACTAAAATTTAAAACTTTCAACTGTATTTTTAAAACTATTAACTAAGTAAATTATTTATATATATTTTTAAAAATGCTAATTACCGTAATTAATGGCTAGGACGGCGTGGATGTCCCGTGTGCACGCTACTTCTTGGGCTAGCGCGTGAGTGCTCACTAGGAGCCCCCATATAGAAATACTATTCCCCACCTAAGCTGTACTTACGTCCGAATCTTGATGTAAACCTACGGTGGCTAGCCTAGGTGCTAAAAAGACTTCCCCACGTGATAGGTTGAGATGGAGTCTTCCCATCACTCCATCAGGCCCAAAGACTATGGAGCGTCGCGAAGAACTACACTCATCTAGGTCACATAGGCTTGATCGGACGGTCTCTGGATATTCCAGTGGGGTCGGAGTTAAAAACAACGAACCCCCATGGCCCTGTATTGCAGTAGCAAGAAAGTCGCCAGCTCCTCGTGCCAAGCCTCGCCGAAGCTCCGCCGCGTCATACCCGTCCCTAGAGGCAAAGAGGACGCACCCGAATGCGAATGGCTCGGTGGCTGAGTTCCAGTACGCCGATGGCGTCTGTGTTGATGTGCCATTCGTCCCCGGTGGCAGCTAGCCTGTCCCTGTCAGATATTCTGTCGCCGTATAGATGATATGGTCGTCGAGGGGCTCTCGTTTGCCGTCGTCACCGCACGCACGCGCGCACCTTCGACGGCCCACCGTGTGTCGGTGTGTGTATGTTGATCTAGCAATGGAATTCAAGAAGCAGGTAGACACGGTAGAGAATGTAAGAAACAGGAGTGGATTTTCATCCCTCGAGGGGATGTATCATCGTTGTTTATATGTCATCTAAATATTTGTTAAAAATTTTTTAAAAAAATTGACAACATAGATTAATATTAAATATATCATTTTCACAAACATGTAAGGCTAAATTCGGACTTCTACAAGTTACAAAAAGAACAAATTAAACTGAAAATAGTTATTGTACAATCGCAATTATATTTGTTATAAAAAGTTGAATTTTAATTTGTACGTTTGTAAAGTGATATATTTCATATTTATATATCTTATCAATTTTTATGAAATTTTTTTGATGACTATTTAGATGGCATGCACAAAACGAGAAGATACCCCTCGAGAGATGAAAACACTTTCCCGTAATAAATTGAATGTGTAGGCAGATTCTGGAGTCCAATTCAAACAAGAGTTCTTGGAAGAAATGGAAGAAATGTTGGACATTGCAACGCAATGTGATCCCAGAGACAAGAACGAGCGAGCTAAAACCATACAAGGTTTTGACTCTCTTCTTCATCTGCATTGATGATCTTACTGGAGCAGAATTTCATGCATGGCCACATCGTTGCAAAGGACAAGTTAGATGCAGCATAAAAGGTTCCCAGCTGCAAATGGATCGCAACACTGCCGCGCAGTGTGTATCAGAACGATGAGATCTAGTCCTAATCACCGCAATTCGACTCGTTAAAGCGAGCTGAAATCCCAGAGAGGTCGGAGTTTAAACTCCGACCTCATGCACCAGTGCTTCACGTTGGGGCTCACTGGAGCGCTGCCGTTTCCCGCTTTGGGGATATTTAATTATTTATCGCTTTTATAAATAATAATTAAAAATTTATTATTGAATTCACATGTCATAGACACATAAAAGGTTAATACATCGTAGATTATGAGTAATAAATTTTTAATTTACACATCTTAATTAAAAATAGCAAAAAGCTCCGTCTGAGCTGCACATGTCTGATCGGATGGCGAGATTCCAAAGGGGTTCGGGGATTTAAACTCCGACCCCTCCAATGGGCCTCTGCGGACCGCTTCAGCGCGATAGGCCAGAACGGAGCCTCCCAACAGGCCCAAGGAGTAAGGTGCGGCGGCGAATAGGCCCAATAGGCACCCCCAAAGGTGTCGGGGTTTAAAACGACGACCCAATGGCCTCGCCGAAGCGCCGCCGCGTCCTGTCCGGGCCCCGCTAGCCGGAATGGCGGATGCAGATGCAAAGACGAGAATTTTTTTTATTTTTAGATTTATTTTTTAAAATATTTACAGAAATATTATAGCGGCAAAAAAAATTACAGAAATAGACCCTGTCGTCCTTGTAGAGGGCGGCAAGCTGACGTGGCACACGACGTCCACACGGCGCCGGGTGCGCATTTTACGTTTAGGTCCTTACCGCCCTTTGTAAGGGCTGCAAGGGTGGCTATTTTGCGTTTTGCCCCTTGTCGCCCTTGCAGAGGGCGGCAAGGTCCTAACCTCCCACTGCCAGCTGCCCCTTACAAATGACAGCCCCCCGCGCCCCCGGCCGAGGAGCAGGGAAATTTGCAAGCGGCCCCTTACCGCCCTCTGTAAGGGCGATAAGAGGTCCGCGTGCAAATTTCTCAACTCCACTAAATGGCCGTCTCGCGCGTGTCTGCCACGTTAGCTTGCCGCCCTTGCAGAGGACGGCAGGGTCTATTTCTGTAAATTTTTTTGCCGCTATAATATTTCTGTAAATATTAAAAAAAAAATCTAAAAATACAAAAAATTCGCAAAGACGACGCACCCGAGTTCCCAGTACGTGCCAATGGCGTCTGGGTCGATGCGCCGTTCGTCTGTCAGATATCCCATTGCGGTGGACGATCTAGCCGGCGCCAGCGCACGGACGCACGCATCTTTTATCCTCGTGCCTTGCGCATAATCTTGATGTGAAATCATGAAGCACGTAGAGACGGTAGAGAATATACCAAGAAGCTGAATGGCAAACATGTCGATTAATTCTGAAGTCCAATTCAAAGAAGAGTTCATGAAAAAAATGGAAAGCCGCAGTTGGACATGCCATGCAAGGTGATCTCGGAGACAGGAACGAACTAAAACCATAGCATTGTATCGGAGAGTAGCACTGAAAGTACTACGGAAATGTACGTAGCCACGCCTCGGCGCCGCCTGCTAGCGACGTGGTCTCCCTGGACTTCCGGCGCCGCAGCGACTAGCGGGGGAGAGGATCGAGGAAGGGATCGGACTCGACGGGAAGAACGCCCGTCGCCGGTGCCGAAGCGGCCGGGAGGGGGTCTCCATCCATCGTTGCGGCGCAGCTGCTCATCTGGCCGCACATGCGTAATCGAACGGTCGGCGGAGATTCCAATGGACCTCTGCGGGCCACTTCAGCGCGATAAGCCGAGATGGAGGCCTCTCGTCAGGTCCAAGGACTGTGTGGCCACGAATTATTCCACTCATCTGAGCCGCACAAGCTTAAGATCGAACGGTCGTCAGATATTCCAAAGGGGACGGAGTTTAAAACGACGACCACCGGAGGAAGAGGATGCACCCGAGCTCCCAGTACGCCAACGGCGTCTGGGTCGATCTGCCGTTCGTCCCCAACGGCAGCTAGCTAGCCTGTCAGATATTCCGATGCTCTCGCCGAGGTGCTCACGCCATTGCCGGCGCACGCACGCACCTTCGACAGCCCTCGCACCCTGCATGAGTAAGTATATCCTGATCTAACTCTGGAATAGAAGAAGCAGGCAGATATAGTAGAGAATATGAGAAGCTGAATGTGGCATCCGGATTTTTAAGTCTAATTCAAAGAAGAGTTGTTGGAAATAATGGAAAGCCGTAGTTGGATATAGCATGCAATGTGATATCAGAGACGAGAACAACCTAAAACCATACAAGGTTTCCACTCCTCTTCATCCGCATCGATGATCTTGCTGGAGCAAAATTTCATGGTCACATTGTTGCAAAGGGCAGGTTGGGTGCAGCATTTTTTGTTAGAGAAGAGTTTTTTTTACCCGGTCTTTACATCCAACTAGATATATGTAACTTTTTAAATTGAAAACTTAACCCCTCAAATAAATTCAATCTGAAATTCGTTCTTATGAAGATTTGAACTCAGAATCTTGAAATGCTACTTAGTTGAATGCAGCATCTATCAAAGGTTGGATGCAAACTGACCGCAACGCAACATGTTAATAACCGCGAGCTTAGGTCCGAGGGTTGGAGATTCAAACTCCGACCCCATGCGCCGCTCGCCGGAGCGCCGCCGTATCCTTGCCGGCCCCTGCGCTCTCCGATCCATCCTCCTTCTGCCCTCGCTGCTTATATCTCGATCTGCTGCTGTGCTGCACCTGCTCTCTGCAATCTCATAGTCGTCGGCACCTCCCATGCACGTGCATCGGTATGCAGCATGCTTTGATGCTTTCGATCTGGGGAACGTGTTTCCTGGGAAACCTATCGCCGGCACCCGTCAACCAGCACCTCCCTCTCCTTGCCGGCGCAGACGCAGCCACGCGTCTGAGACACCGCGGTGACCGCGGCAAAAGTGGCAGCGGCCGCCGGCCAGCGAGCTGCGTTCGCGAATGCAACGCCTTGGTGGATTTATTAGAGTTAGGCCGACCCAATAAAAGTCCATCTCAATCACGAAAGCAACGGAAAATGGAGAGGTCCAAACGTACCCTCGGACTCAGTTGAGGAAGAAGAGCATAAAACCTGAGATGGAAAAAAAAAGAAAAAAACTTGAGATAGACTGAAATTGAAAAGGCAGTGAATGCGGTGAACACCGTAGCAGATATTCATATACTACAACAGATATTTTCTTTGCAGTCAAATTGAGAAGACTTCCAGCTAGAGAGAGAGAGAGAGAGAGAGAAGATATGAGAAGAACATGAAAGCGATGCTGTTCAACCTCCGGCATCAACATCCACGAACCAACACGCTACGTCAGGCGGACATTGAGAAAATAAAACATCCAAAGAAAAGAAAATTCCAGAAATTTGTTATGTGCTGGGAATGCGTACCGTACCAAAGCTTGCGATGGATTAAGAAAGGAGACTGTCCGGCGAGAAGGGACCAAGCGGTATTTTTTTTGCTCCGATAGGCATCCATGGACCGCTGGTTCCCTGCTGGTGAAGTAGTACACTCAAATGGCAGGCTTACGTCCAAGTTACAGTCTTTCTTCTCAAACTGTGACACAGCAATCCGTAGCAGAGTCATGTCTTCCTTTCTCAATTCAATACTGCTCTTGTAATTTGGGCTCTATACAACTAATAACACTACCCTTTTAGCACATATGATCTGTAAACTTACTTAATGATAACGAATAATCATGCGTGATCAAGTTATATACACGAAAAGGTGATAATAATGCTGCCAAATGCAGAATACTAACGCCATTGTTCTTTATGGACTCTGCTAATAAGAAACAACAGGGTCAGTGTACGTTCTTGATGGAACCTACGAGGTTTGGCCTACGAGGTCAAGGAACAGCAAGTGTAGATAACGGCCGGCCCCTAAGGACCAGCTGCAACAACGAACTCACTCCGTTTTTTCTTTTTCTATTTATTATTGACCGTGGCCACACATGCAGATAAGTTAGTCCCCCTATTTTTAAGAAGGAAAATAAACAGCTCGCTTTCTCGTTTTAACGAAACAGTAATGTACAGTGGCACCATCCTTTTCATGGCGTGTAACAGGAAAACGGTGGATCAAGCACAGATTACAGAAGGGATTCACATCACATCTCCAGCGATCACAGAAATAGATGACGGTAAAATAAACGGAGCAAAACAAGAAACTCTCGATCTCGATTGGCGATTATTCCTCCCGTTTCTACGAGGTGGGCCATCACATCGATCACCAAAAAACCTCCCCAATATAAATACTGGTTTCCCCATCCGAACACACCAAGCATGATCATATTGTAATCCCTCCATTCGCTGAGAGATTCCCACACCGGCTAAAACTATCTATCAAGCCTGCAAATGCAGTAGTGCTGAGAAGCTAGGCAAACCCAAACCCAAACCTTATTCTAACAGCGTCCAATCCCAGGCTAATACCTTGAGCCACGCGAGCTCTGCCTGGCTGGTCCTTGCACCGAATTAATCGTCGCGTGCGTCTTTGCCGGCCTCGCACATCATCTCTCTCTTGCACATAACAATTTCTGCAGATTAACCTCGTGTGCATGCGTGTTTGATTTCTCGCTGTTTTCAATAGCTTTGGTGGTGTCGATATCGTCGCCTTCCTTCGCCCTTGTCTCCTCGATCTTGGGTTGTTCGTTGCCGTTGTCGCCGTCGACGAGGGCGAGGACGTGTGCATGGAGAAGGGCGGCGGATCGCAGAAGGGTGGTGATGGCGGCGGCGGCGGCGAGGTGAGGAGGATCAACGTGGTGTATTTCTTGAGCCGCGGCGGCAGGACGGACCACCCGCACCTCTTCCGCGTCAACCACCACCGCGCCGGCGTGCGCCTCCGCGGTAAGTACGTCTCGTCTCGTTTCGCCCATTCGATCGATCTCTCGCATTCATGCGGCTCTTCTTCTTCGTCGTCTTCTTCTTCTTCATGGTGTTTATCGTGTTGTCATTGGTTCAGATGTCAAGAGGTGGCTGTCGGAGCTGCGCGGCCAGGACATGGCGGACAATTTCTCCTGGTCATACAAAAGGTACCGATAATTTCATAACTGGAAGGCGATTCTTCGATCTTGCCCGCTTTATCGTCATCATCCATGATCACGCGTGGTTATATTGTTCGGTGTTTCTTGCGTTAATTCCTCTCTCATTTTTAGCATGTTCTTGATTACCCGATAGATTTAGCAACTTAGGAATGTTTGTAATTGATTCTTGATTAGGAAGTACAAGGCTGGGTATATATGGCAGGATCTGATGATGGACGACGACCTCATCACCCCCATCTCCGACAACGAGTACGTGATCAAGGGCTGCGACGTCCGGCGAGCCAACGAATCGCCAAAGGAGAAGTCGTCTTCTTTAGGTGCGGCGATATTGTTTTTTTCTAGTCTTCTTTTTCTCGTTCCGATTATGATGGCTCGTGATTAACAAACTCACAAAAATTGTTTGTGCCAGCTGAAGAGCCAAAGAAACTGAACAGTCAGGAAGTGAAGGTCGCCTGCAATCAGAAGCAAGTCGAGGAGGTGGACCAGGTGGTGCTCCAGGTGACGACGGCGCCGGACTCCGACAAAAGATCGCCGAAGACGCCACCGCCGGCCGACCAGGACTCGCCCGTCGGCGAGGCGCCGTTGAAGAAAGACCTATCACGAGGCCTTCGCGAGGAACGGAAGAAGCAGCAGCGAGAGGTGGTGAAAGCTGTCTCCAAGGCGGTGGTGGTGCCGGCGCCGGAGCAGAAGGTGAAAGGAGCAGCGGGCGGCAGGATCAGCAGCCACCCGGCGCCGGCCGTGGGCAGGGCGCGGAGGATGCACCTGGCGCAGCTGCTGCACAACCTCCTGACGTGCGGCGCGGCCGACGCCGACGACACCGCGCTCCGCCCCGTCCTTCGGCACGGCGCCGCCAACGACGACGGCCACTGGCCTCGTACGCCGGTCTGCCCCGGTATCGACGGCTGTGGCCTCCGGTGAGTAAACCCAAACAATTTGATCAATTTCCATTTGATCATCCGATTACACAATGTTCAATAGGATTATCTGGAGTGACAGGGTGGGTAAGAAGGTGAAGGTGCGAAGAGGCGGGAAAGACAAGGCGAAGCAGAAGCGAGACGGCGGGAAGCGAGATGCCGGCGATTCGCACAAGCCGGCGAGTTTGCCGCGTTGCTCGTGAGTATTCTTGACTAGCCCGTTTCCTCTCAACGGATTTGCTACCGCCTGCACGTACGCTGTCCATCTGTTTCTCGTTCTTGACCATTTCTTGTGCTCGTCCAAGTGCCTTGAGTGGCAGTTTTTGGGTTGGGTTGTTGCCATCCGTTCACTTGTTTTTTGGGGAAAGAGAACGAGTTCACTTCACATGACCGTGGACTCGCTGTGCACAACTGCACAATGTGATTGCCCACTACGGCTATGAACTTCATGGGCTGGCCCATCAAGATAACAAATGCCCTCGTTATCGACGGGCTGAACGGCAGTGCAAGCTTGTCGGCTGTAGCCCAGATAGGAATAAAAATTTTATGCCCGGCCCATCAAGTGAAGATTTACTTCTACTTTGAAACCCCAAACAAGCTATCAGCAACCACACATGACTCTTCTGAACAATCACTTGCTTTTCCATTGATCATTTATAATCTGTTTATAAGAACTGACTTGTGCAATGACGTCGATCACCTGCGCAGGCAGTGCGGGAAGGAGTTCAAGCCGCAGGAGATGCACTCGCACATGCAGTCGTGCAGGGTCTTCAGGGAGAAGATCAGGAGCAGCACCACCTCCCGGGTCAGCGTCGACAGGGGCCGGAGCTCTGCCGCCGCGAGGCCCGAACACCGGAGGACCAGCAGCAAGGGCGCCACCGCCGGCGACACGTCGGGTCGACGGTCCGCGGCGCTCCTCCTCAAGGACTTCTGATCTCATGATCTGATGAAAGTGATGATTCGTCTGTCCCACACCGATCCCATCCGATCCGATCGACCTTTGAGTTGTTTTCGGAATTTTGCAGACACGCTTCTGGTGTGGGTGATAAGCAGTTTTATCTAGGATACTGTACATTGGTCTTCTTTGAGTCAAAACTCCAAAACTTATACGACCATCATGCATGATATTGCTCCTTAATTGGATCCTACGCACGAGTTGTCTTGGCGCTCGATCTCGATCGCTGCTCACATGCACAGTAGAAATCACGGCGAACAATCGAGAGACGTTTTTTCGACGGCGTGACCAACCATGAGCCGCTACGCGAGGAGTCGTATGCGACTAGTTTTGAACTGTTCAGCCACATGCCCATATCGTTTCCGTGCACTCGTGCAGTCCTGTTAAGTTACGAACTGAAAAATCTGAAACGGAACCTGATTTGCATTGACAAGCGATGGACTTCATCAAACACATAACCATCCACGTGCCAAGACGAAACTTGTCCGGCGATCAAATTTTCTGAGATACGCACAACCATTATGACCGGCCGTCCCGTTAGATTATTTCATTGCATTTCATTGTTAACAATAGCAAATGAGTTTTCGCGAATTTCGCGGGGCCATCATCCAGTTGGCAGTTCCGCAGTTGCACAACGCACATGTCAGTTTTCCCCAACCCAACCCAACAAACCGGAAACAACAACAACCGCTGATCGTTCAAAGCCGGCCAATCACCCAGCTATACCAGCTGCTGCTAATCATAGCAAACCAAACAATGTCCAGCCTGTGAAAGAAACTCCCAGCCAAGCAATCAATTCCTTATTCCAAGGCGACCCTGCCTGCCTAAACAAAGCACACAACGCAAACAGCCTCAAAAGCATCCCCAATCGCAGCTATATAAACGCGACATCTCTCGCTGTTGTTTTCATCCCAAAGCACCCAGCTTTCGCTAGCTTTCTGGTTCTCTGTTGCCAGCGTCTCGAAATACTTTTTAGCTAGCGATCGAAATGGCGGCCACCCTCAAGCTCAGGATCCTCGCCGCGGCCGCCGCCGCCGCCGTGGTGGCGTCGTCCTTGGTCGGCGTGGCAACCGCGGCAGAGGCGCCGGCTCCTGGCCCGTCCGGAGCTTCCACCGGTGCCGCCGCGACCACCGCCCCGGCCGTCGCCCTCGGCACGCTCACCGCCGCCGCCGTGGGGTACCTCTTCTGCTGAGCTCGCGAGCGCGTCTGTTCGGTTTGGACCGGTTGCGCTCTCGCCGGCTCGCCGCGGAGGTTATATGCATTAATTGATCATTGTTTTTTTTTTTTGCATTATGTCTGTTGTTGTTGGGTATATATAATGTAAGCTGGTAGATTGATGTATTCTTTCAACTCGTGTACACAGCATTTCATGAAGTAATATATATAATTTTGTTCATTGTTGATCGATCATCACCTTGTCCACTGTCAATTTCCGATTCATGTAAATTCTGACGGGGAATTGACCTGATCACCTCAAATCAAACACATTTCACCTTGCAATAATTTGTAAACCAATTTTCCCCTAATCTTAATAAGATTTGATTGCCCGCGTCTTTCGGCCAACCCGGCAAAAAAAAAACTGACGGGGAATCAAAGCTGATCGCCTAAAACACAATCCAATCCACCTTGCAATTCTGTTTTTTCTGAATAGTGAATGGCGCTCCTTGTGCTCTCCTGCCCATGCACCCGCCTGGTCCACCAGTTAATGCTATGGTTTTAGTACTACTACTTACCTGGACACTGCCACAAGTTTTTTTTTTAAAAAAAACTTATAACATGGAAAAAAAACAAACAATCAGTACACAGTGCACCCAATCATGCCTACCGACAAGATAGAAAATGCATCTTCCATGAATGTAACTATTGCATAGTCAATAATTTTCTTTTTCAAAGAGATGTTCGAAGATCCAACAGTGCCTTCAAATTCAGTTTTGAAAATGAAGATTGATGCCACATGCACATGGTTATGATGACTTGGTAGAAAATAAACTGAATTAAATTTTCATAAAACAACTGCTTTATGATGGCTGCATATTCAGTGCTTTCGTGAACTGAATTAAAATCCTTGTTGTCGGTCGTCGCTTAATTTCACCCATCAAATTTTCGAATGCTCGTCTGCTAGCTTGAGCGGTCGGATGTTCATTCGATCAACAAATTTTAATTAACTCGTTGCATCAAAATCAGCATCCAATTTGGTTCTGGAGTTGTTTTATGGCTGGCAGTTTCCACTTTAGAAGAAGTGCCAACCAACCACCAAGTTAGTCAGAGTTGAGATCGTAAAATAATGCACATGAATTAGACCAAGGTTTGCATTTCAAAATTGCGACAAGAGAATTAATTAAATGCATATGAATGTAATTAATCACGTTTCAGTACACACATGAGTAATTACAAATCCCGAATCAAGAAATAAATTCCATCCGCGTACCCACGAAACAACAAATCTCAGAGAACAGCAAGCATATGTGCAAATCCCCGCCTAACAGAATAGGTAGCCCAAAGCCGCCGCGGCGACCGACACGGCGGCGAAGGCTGGCGCTGCGGCGGTGGTGGCGCCCGACGTCGGCGACGGGGCGGGCGCGTCGGCCGCCGAGGCCGTGCCGACCAGTGACGAGGCGACGACCACGGCGGCCATGGCCGCGGCGACGATCCTGGACTTCAACTGCCCCGCCATCGATCGTTCTCTCCGGATGCCTCTCGCGGTGTTCACGTAGGAGCTGGGTGGGAGAGGGGAGGCCGGCCGGAGCAGCGGAAATTCTGGTTGTTTCGGTGGGTGTACGAGAGCCGAGAGGGCGGAGATGGTGGCTTGCTTATAAACGCAGCTGAGCTACGCAGTGCGTGGCTGCTTTGCGTCGTGTATCGTGTTACAGCTTTCAGGCGGCCGAGCTGGCTAGCTGTCGCGCGGGAGGGCGGCCGGCCGTCGCGCGCCTGGCTCCGGGAATCGATGGGTTGGCTCGGCGGCCAGGCCCAGCTGGGTGTCCGGCCAGCGCGGGTGGGGTCGTTGGCGCCGGCCGGGGCCCGCCATTGCGTCGTTGCAGCGGCGGAATAATTGCGCTCGCGGCGCGGGGCGGGAAGGCACATGGTGAATTGGCGATGAGATGACAACTCCTCTGCCGTGTGCCCGTGCCACGCTGTTTACGTGGAATTAGTTCATTTGAGTTTTCTTAACTTAACACCGAATCCGATTTTCGTTCTTAACTCAAAACAGATACAACCGGTCCCTGAACTATGAATTAGTCAGCCGATACAAACGAGGTCCCTTAGCGGTTTGAAAAACGGTTTTGACTGACGTGGTGCCTACGTGGTTGGTTTGCCTAGATCTTCGTCTCACGTGGCATTGACGTGACGCTTACATGGTAATTCGATCTCGGAAAAATAATAAAAACTATGGACCCATATGTCAGCTACACACAAAAATAATTTTAAAATGGTGGGGCCCACGTGGGCCACACATGTCATCCTCCGCATGAGTTCTCCTCTCTATCCTCTCTCTCTCCGGCCGGCGGAGTGGGCTATGGGCGGGGCGGAGCGGCTAGCCGGCGGAGCGATGAGGCGAGCGGATGAGAAGGATGTTGCCGCGGCTATCGACCTCATCGTGGTGTGCCAAAAACAACCCGGTGAGGTCGAGGAGGTGGCGGAACACAGCGACGATGTCGGATGTCGGAAGAGGGAAGGCGCTGGCGAGGGTGATGGCGAGGAGGAAAGGCCGGTGGCGTCGGAGTAGGCCTAAGAAGGGATGACGCATTAGGGGAGAAAGACGGGGGGCGGGATGGCGAGCTCGAGCTCGTCGGCTCCCCTCCCCTCTCCCTCGTCTTCGTCCTCTCCTCATCGACTCCCGCCTACCGCCGCCCCACCGCCCCTGCCGTGGACCGCCTCATCACCTGAGCCACGTCGGCGGCCACCACCAGTAGCGATGGTGGAGGAGAAAGCACTGGGGGGAAGGGGAAGGCGGTGGCGCCGTCGTGCCCTTCCTCTGCCATGGCACCGAGCACGACACGATTGCCTCTCCGTCGGCCGACGATGCCTCGATGGACGGCCTCCGCTGCTCAAGCTCTGTGCCCCGCCGCCACCTCGTCAAGCTCCCGGCGCGATGGATTCCCGGAGCTCCTAGGAGGCTGGGACAGAGGTCGACGAGGCCGCCTCCCGACCTATAGAGGGAGATAAGATGGGGGATAGAGAAGAGGAATAGATAGAGAAGATGGAGAGGGAAAGATGATGACATGTGGACCCACATATTTTTTTAACTGATAACCCACTGACATGTGAGTCCCATCATTTTTAAAATTATTTTTATGTGTGGCTGACATGTGGCTCCACGGTTTTTATTAATTTTTTGGGATTGAATTGTCACATAAACATCACGTCAATGCCACGTGGGACAAAGACTTAGTCAAACCAGCTATGTAAGCGCCACATCAGCCAAAACCGCCTTCCAAACTGTCGAGGGACCTCATTTGCACATGTTTTGACGGTTCAGGGACAGGTTGTATTTGGTTTTGAGGTACAATGACGAAAATCGGATTTAGTGTAAAGTTAACAAATGAAATTATTCCTGTTTATGCTGGGCGACTCGTGGAGCAGGCCGGTTCATCGCGAGGGCCGCCTACGTGTCTGTCAAAGAGAAAAGTACACCAAAGGTCCGCCAACTTGACAGGCATATACAAAATCGTCCTCCAACCGCAATACCAGGTACCGGACGTCCCTTAACTATCAGAACCGGGTATTTTTCATCCCAAGGCAGGATTGGAGCCGGATTTGTCTGACGTGGCACGTTGACCGCGGTTTTCGGCGCTGAGTTAGCACGAGCACGTTGTCCTCTCAGTGTTCTCTCTTCGCAGTGCTCAGTCTTCTCTCTCCCGAACCCTAGATCGACTAAGGCGACGCGGGTGGCGACGGAGGGGCCGGCGGGGGCGGTGGAGGGGGGCGGCTTAGGGGACTGGCGACGACGTGACCGGCGGGGGCGGCGGAGGGGGGCGGCGGGCAAGATCTGGCAAGTGGCGCGACGGTGATGGCGAGCTCGATAAGCGACGGCTCGTCGTCATCCTCCCGTCAGAAGAAGGCCTCACCCGTTCCTTATCGGGTTGGTCCTTTGGAGTACCAACCCGCAGTGATGTGCCATTGCCGTCCCCCAGCAAAGGCGGCGCGGTGGATCTCGTGGAGCGACGATAACCCTGGGCGGCGGTATTATAAGTGTCAAAAAGCTCGGGTAAGTGATGGATTTTGTGATTTTTGGGGGTTTTTAGAACAATGGCCATTCGTCGGGGTTGAAAGGGTAGTTTGTTCTTGCAGGAAAGGGGGGTGTCATTTCTGGGATTGGTACGACGAGCCGACGAGCAATTTCATCAAGGAGTTGTTGAATGATTTGCGTGACGTTGTGACCTCGTTGAGGAGAAAGAATGAATGGCTGGAAGAGGTGGTTGCACAGAGTAGGGCGCATGGAGAACAACAGAGGAAAGAGGTAGAAGATGTAAGGAATGTGATTGCTGTGAAGAATGAGGAAATTAGAAGGTTGAAGGCCATGAACCAAAAGCTTGTAATAGGTGTTCTGTCTTGTGTGGTTGTGTTGCTTGTACTGTTGTTTGGCAAGACTTGAGATTGCTGGAGCTGTATGAACCATGTGTTAGGTATGTATTAGGAAGCTGATGTATGGAATGAACTTCATGTATCCTGGTAGTTGTATGAATCATCCGGTATGATTTTTCTGAATGAATGGTGTATGTTTGAAAAATATGTATGAACATTTCAGAAGTAGTTCTGCTAGACTAGAGAATTGCAAACAAGAGCTACTGGATTAAATGCATAAAAAGTTGTAATTTTTGACATGAGTTTGGCAGATGGTAGAGGTAAATTGCACACAAGCTCAAAAGATTGGATCATTCAGCACAGATAGTTGGAATAGAGAAAATATTGTTATCCATAATTATGGCACACACAAGTGATAGTCTGGCATGCACAAAAGAGATAGTATGACATTACATCACATCTGGATGGAAGGATAGCAAGCATGACCATAATGTCTGGCATGACAGCAAGCTAACTGGAATAGAGGCCTAATTGGTCTGCCATTACATCATACAATAAGGACTTCCATTACAGGATTAGATCTAACATTACATGTTCACAGTTTATCACTTTCCCATGGGGGCATAAGAATCAGAGCCCCACCAGATTTCTTCTTTGTCTTGTTCTGTGCAGGTTCTTGAGCTGAGACACACACTGATGCTTTGCCAGATGTGAGTCTTACAGATGCACTTGAAGAGCTCTTGGAATATGGCACTATTGCTTGTAGATCAACACTTGCAGAACCACCTTGATCAGTACACACCTTAGCAGTGGCATTAACCCTAACAAGCCCCTGGGTCTCCACCTGTGCATGCAGTACAATAATTTGAAAGGAAAAGTAAATTAGCACTAGTTAAAACTGAGCAAGTGGCATTCACTAGTTAAAAGTGAATCAAAGGGAATCAGGACAGTCTTACATTGGTTTTTGATTTCTTGGCCCTGGATTGTTGGGTAACACTTGTAGTACTTTGTGAGGCAGCCTTCCTCTTCCTGTTGTTAGCAGAACTCCCTCCTGTGTTAGACAGCACCATGTGCTGACTTGGAGATGGCACTGGTTGAGAACCACCTGGGACTGACCCAGCAGAATTGTGGTTGGCACAACTGGACTTGTTGTGGCCAATCTGCTTGCACCTTGTGCATCTCATAACTGTTCCAAACTTTGACAATTTGGTTGGCTTGGGAGGTTCATGCATTTCTCTTCTCCTTTCAGTCCTAGGCCTGCCTGGCATTTTTATGTAACCAGGAGCATTGAGTGGCTGCCTATCATCCTCAGGCCAAGCACTCATACCCTCTAATGGCTGAAGGCAATGGACATAGGTCTTTTTGAAAGCTTCCACAGAGTAACAGGGAGCAATGTAGTAATCCAGCTTGTTAGTTCTAAAGTGGATGCATGAAATAGCATGAGGGCATGACAATCCTGAGAGTTGCCAGTATCTACAGGAGCATTCCTTTTTTTCTAGGTTGACTGTGAACCTATGATCATGGTGCTTAACCTCAAAGCTGTCATCTCCAGCACAAATGGCATGACAAAAAGCTGATTCATTGATGTACACATTAAGTTTTTTAAGTATTCCTGGGCACACAGCAGTTGTCCATCTAGTACCATTGGCTTTCTGAGCACTAATCCTAACCATGACTTTTCTCCTAATTGTCTCTAGCATTGTGATGATAGGATAGAACCTAGATTCTAGTATCCATTTGTTGAAAGATTCGCACATATTATTGTCCACTGAATCACAGTTAGAACCTAACCTCAGCCATGCTCTGCTCCAATGCTCAGGATGTGTGTTGAGGATAGCCTGTGCTCCAGCTGGTGTGAGCTGAGCAAGCTTAGCCCTTGCTAGATTGAATAACATCCTGCAAGGAGCTTTTGCACACTTCCAAAATTTCTTCTGCAGTTGCTTGTCAGGAAAGTACTTTTTCCAATTGGCATATATATGCCTATCACAGTTCCTGTGTTCAGCCTCAGGTGCCCATTTCTGAACAGCATTAATGATACCCTGCAATTGAAGAAGACATACAGGTCAGCAACATGTACTTAGGTCTGAAAAGCACAATGTTTCAAACTGAAAATAAGTAAACACATAACCTTCTGTTGGTCTGAAATGAAGACCCAACCATCTCCTGTGCCAACTTTGAGGTCACTGCAAATCAGGTCCATAAACCAATCTCATTCCTCATTATTCTCCTTGGCTACCACAGCCCATGCAATAGGATACATCTGATTATTACCATCCCTCCCTATGGCACACAACAGCTCCCCATTAGTTTTTCCCTTGAAAAAGCAACCATCTAGTCCAATTACCCTCTTGCATACACTTGAAAACCCTTTCTTACATGCAGCTAGGCAAATGTATATTCTCTTGAACACTGGGGGATCCATTCCAATCTCCTGGTTAACAACCACTGTGCTACCAAGGTTGCTCCTAAGCAGCTCAAGTTGATAATTGTAGAGCTTTTGATACTGCCCTACAGTTGCATCCATCTTCTTCTTCATGACAAGCCACTTTGCTCTCTTCAACTTAGCAAAAGATACTTCTGCAAACATTTTCTCTTGTACTGTTGCTTTCATATGGGCTAGGGGCCAAGAAGGGTTGGCTGAGATGAAATTCCCATATTTCTCAGCAATGATTACATATGTAACCATTCTGTTGTCCCTCCTAGGTGGGCAAGCATGCATGCTATCAAATGTTACAATCTGCCAGCTGTTTGACCTTGAATTCTTTGAAAGAAGACATACCCAAGGACAACTAGCCCAAGCACACTTTGCCCTAACCCTCTTGCCATCATCCTTAATAAAGTTGATGACTTTCTTCTCAGCAAGAGCACATCTGGTGATGGCTTTCTTGAATTGTTTCTTGCAGTCAAACTTCATCCCCAATTCAAATGTAGGGACACCTAACTCCTTCTTGTACCTTGGGTGCTTACTTTTTGTACTTCTCACCTCCCCATCACTGCCCATTTCATCCACAGAGTCATCTTCATCACTGTCTGCATATGGGGTCTCAAATTCTTCTTCAACACCACCTGCCATACTTGGTTCTACCCTCTGAGTTTGCAAGAAAAAATCATCAAGATCATCTAGCTGCCCTGCCTTGACCTTTCTCTTAACCTCCTTATAGTGTTTCTCTATCTCTATAGCCTCCTCCTCATCATCTGACTGGGCATCATCCCCAGGAATGTAATCACTATCATCTTCACTTTCAGAGGGTAGCTGGCTTGCAATGGGTGCTTTTTCATCATGGTAAAGCACAATCATCTTATCTTCAACAGCTTTGCCCTTAGATCCACTACAACCAGCCTCAGCAACTTTCTTATCTATTCTGCCCTTAGATCCACTACCACTAACATCAACTTCAACTGCTTTACCCTTGCACCCACTACCAGCAGCCTCACCAGCAACTTCAACATCCATGTTTGCACACTCCTCTTCACTGTCCACTTCTAGTTTCCTGTCTGCCTCGTAATCACTGTCATCAGCTGACCCATCACATAAATCAACAATTTCTGGTTCTTCCACATAGACATCAGCAACTTCCAATTCTCCAGTACAATCACACATGAGCTTGCAAGCCTTGTCATTCGAAAGAGCGCGAAGACCTGTTTGCAAATCTCTACCAGGAAACAACCAGTGCAACAAGGTCCCAGACAGCACACTACAATGATCACGTAGGTGTCCAAATAACTCGGGCAAAGATACCTTGTCTCTACCAATATAGGATAGGGCCTCAGATCCACCACAATATTTTTTCTCGGTCCCATCTAAAAGGAATACTCCCTTCATATGAAACCTAACTACAAGAGTGTCCAACACGTCCATCCCCTTCATGCAGAACAACATAAAAGAATGACTTAGGGTTATTCAATCTGGCATATCAAGTCCAAATCACTACTTTTCCCCAAAAAAGTGAGAATAAAATATCCCTAATCAGGTACATCACTAACTAAATAAATCCCAACTTCTACCAATTCTCATATCCAAAAGCAATCTAACAAAGTTAAATATTATTCTCCCCGCATCCCACTGATACCATGCAACCACAGAGAAGAAAGGGAATACCTGCCAATTGGGTTCGGATCAGACTTCCGATTGCGTGGGTTTCCTTGCCAACGATACCCCCGTCGGCCGCCCCACGGAGCGCCGACTCCCACTTGAGTTCGGCCGAGGTGGTACGCCGCCAAGCTCGATGTTGTCCGCGGCGACTCCGAGCTCCAAGCCGGTCACCAAATCGCCAGCCCCTCCGCCGCCCCCCTCCGCCGCCCCCTCCGCCGGTCACGTCGTCGCCAGCCCCCTAAGCCGCCCCCCTCCGCCGCCCCCGCCGGCCCCTCCGTCGCCACCCGCGTCGCCTTAGTCGATCTAGGGTTCGGGAGAGAGAAGACTGAGCACTGCGAAGAGAGAACACTGAGAGGACAATGTGCTCGTGCTGACTCAGCGCCGAAGACCGCGGTCAACGTGCCACGTCGGACAAATCCGGCTCCAATCCTGCCTTGGGATGAAAAATACCCGGTTCTGACAGTTAAGGGACGTCCGGTATCTAGTATTGCGGTTGAAGGACGATTTTGTATCTGCCTGTCAAGTTGGGGGACCTTTGGTGTACTTTTCCCGTCTGTCAAATTGGTTCTACTAGTCATACGGGCTTACAGAGTAGTGCATAGACTGTTTTGAAGGCCTTGTATCCAGGGTCCGCAAGAGAATTCTGACGCAGCCCAATAATATGAGCCAGGCCCAGTTTCTGCAGGCCTGGGTAGGCCAGACCTCCTGATCAGCCAAACATGAAACGAAAGCATACTGAAACCGAGAGAAACAATGAGCCAATGAAGCATGATCAGTTGGAGATGAGGGATTTTCATCCTTGGAGAAAACATTTCTCGTTTCTTACATGTCATCTAAATAATTATAAAATTTTTTTAAAAAATTGACAACATAAATTAATATGAAACATATCACTTCACAAATATGCAAGGTCAAATTCGACTTCTATAAATCTCTATCTATACCTAATTAAAAAATTAATAAGGCTTCCGTCACTTTTTTCGTCCATAAGAACGCAAATTAGACTTTCGATTTTTTGTTGGGCCTAACATACGCTTGTGGGCTGAGACGGAGGAAAGAAGGGAGAAAAGTGGGCCGAAAGGGAGGTCAATTAGACTTTCAATTGTTTGCTGGGTCAAATTTAGTCCAAAGAGAACGTGGGGAGATTAAATAGATTTTTGGTTGTTTGCAGGCCGAACCTAACCCAAAAAAAGATTGATTTTTATTTAGACTTTTATTTAAATAAATATTGAAAGTGTTTGTATTATTAAAATTAGCAATTGACCTCTGAAAATTCCGAGAAAATTTCAGATAGTGTAATTAATCATAGATAATTTAACAAAAATTAAATCTAGCCATGTGATTTTATTTCTCACACTTACTTTTACTTTGCTTTACTTGTAAATTAATTTAATTCTACACCTACCTACTTAGAAATATCCAAGTATTTCGAAAATTTTGTATTTTAATTAATTATATAATGTAAATCTTTCTTAACTTTTTTTAATTTTCTATTCTTTTTTTCCGTTACAACGCACGGGCAGTTTTTCTAGTTACAACAAAATCAAAAATAGTTAACATACATTCACAGTTATATTTGTTATTTTTGTTACAATTTGTATAAGTTGAATTTGAACTTGTATGTTTATGGAGTGATATGTTTCATATTAATATATCTTGTCAATTTTTTTAAAAAATTTTGATGACTATTTAGATGACATGTAAGAAACGAGAGATATGCTCTCTCTCCGATACGAAAATACTTTCCTGTTGGGTGCGCGCGCAAACGAAGCGGTAACGGGGAGAACGCTGAAAGTTAGATGCAACGTCAGTTTCGGATAAATCTCTCGAGATTCAACTCCTGTTCTTCTTTTCCGCCACTCTTCCCACAAAGAGGGACGAAACAATCGTATGCAAATCCGTTCTTACAGAGACGACACGGCGGAAGAGGGGTGCGCTACAGGAAGAGAAGCCCATCACCACACTCATCAAGCCGGAGCCCCAATGCGGCAGCTGCATTCTAAATCCTATCAAGATGCTCCAAGAGAGATGCCGATGAAACGGAAGGCCAAATCAAATGACAGCACCAAACAGTGTCCTAAATCCTATCTACACGGTACACCCACAGGGATTGTACTACTACTTCACCTCCGATGGGCCACGACGACCTCTTCTTATTAGCCGCGGGTGCCAATGCGGGCGCTGCGTGTTCTGCCCGGCTCTCCTCACTCATCGCGTCGGCCTCAACGCCGGCGTCGTCGGGGTCGGCGGCGGCAGGCCGTGGGACTCCACGAGGATCGACCACAGCACGTGCACGTCCTCGCACGGGCACGACTTGACATCGTCGTACAGGATGTAGATCCCTCTCTCTGCAGCCAAACAGCCATTGATACCAACAGATAAGTGCAGGCAGAATCAGAGGAACAACAGAGCGAGAGGTGGATGATATGGGACGTACTCTTTCGCTGCACGGCGTTCATGTGGCACCAGAGCCTCCTCAGCGGGGACAGGAGCGACCGGAGCCACCCCATCCTCCTGACGAACCTCCTCGCCCGTCGTCTGCACCTCACATTTATAGCAGTGCCGAAGCAGGAGCGGAGCAGCCGTGACGAGCCCCGACGACAACCATGTGAACAACCGCTGCTGCTGCTGCTGCACATCGAGAAGACGACTAGGAGAGTCAGGTTGGTGGAGGAATGTATGGTGAGTCGTCGTAAACTGCGTATGTGTGAATCAGATGAAAGGTCTACTAGCCTTTTGGCTTGCTTTACACTTGGGTAAAGTCTCGTACACTGCTCTGCTCTTCGATCGATCTCTATGGCCTGGCCGCCGGGCGACGCATCTCCTCTCTCCCGCTGACACGCCAGACTCCCTTGCGGCTCAATCATACGCGTTACGCGACGCATGAGCCTCGAGCGACCGCGCCGCGCGCGCTGCTGATCTCTTTCTGGTGGTAAGTCGTTGTAGCAAATCTCTCGCGTACGGCGACCCCCCTCTCACGCCATTGCCCGATCGCAGAAGCAGGTGTAAATTATGCCCTCGATCAACTGCAGTTAAAATACTACTGGTAGTAACAAGTTATGGTAATCGACAGTTACTACGACTAGGCATGGTTTCTGCTGTGTGTGCCGTGTTCACCTGTGGATTAAAGTTCCGGCTCCTGCGGTTAAGAAACCGGCCGGAGTAAGGACACCTGGACACGCACTCGCAGTGAACACTTGTCTCACAAGCCGCTAGCTCCGGCCTCTTTAGTCAAGGGGGGACATGATGCCCGTGTAGACCGGTTTCAGAGAGAGGCGTGGAAAATGCAGGCAGATGAACGTAGAACGCAGGGTAATTCGCACGGCATCGATCGATCAACAACTAGACAAGCGAGCGTGCAACCGAAAACGAAGAGGCGAGGCGATGATGAGCCGCTGACGCCTCTCGCCGTCCCGGCCCCGTGAAAAAGGAGCTCGCGTCGCGCGACGCATGAGCCACGTGAGAACCTCTGTATGGTCCACCTGGATCGTTCTGCACTACTGTAGTTCGCAGATCGCCAAAAAGTTAGCGTGATAAAACTGACTAAACTGTGTGGGGTTCGCTTATGTCAGGGCGCTTTGTTTATCAACTAAGCGTGATAAGGGTGGACCTTGTATTCTGGGATTCTTTGAAGCGATGCGATGCGATCAGGTGGTGTAGTGTCAACTCGAGGCCCAGCACAATATGCAAAATGTGATTTTATTAGTCCAACGAGTAGCTAAGCTATCAATGTCCGTTCAGAGATTCTAGCATGGGCTTGTATTAGTACGCTTGGATGTCAGAGTTGAATTGGGTTGGTGTGGACATGAAGGTTCAAACAGGGTTGTCAAAAACCGATCTAAAACCACAAAATTTTGAGGTTTCGATATGGGATGGAATTAGATTCCGAGTCAAATTTTATTTGTTTTTTTTGAGAATTTTAAGTTCGAAACAATAAAATTGCGACTAAAATTTAGTCAAAAGTCGTCGAAAAATGTTATACCGTTGGAGTCAGGATTCAATTCAATAACAAGTAGAATTGGTACTATTTGGCTCCGGTTCGAATTTCTTAAGATGAAAACAATTTTTTCCCTGAATAAAGTTAAATCGCTAGCAAATTCCAGCAATGTTATGTAGTACCAAGTTTTGTACTATATGATTTCGCATATACAATTTCCGGGAGATTTCTCCACATCTATTTACATCTTCCACAAGCTAATGTTCCAAACTAATCATGGTGTGCCCTTTTTTTATGTGAGTGCTCCATATGTATGTCATGAATTGACAATTCTTTCATGGAAGCATAATAATTAAGAAATCATTATCTCCTGATTAAGAGATCATAAATCGTCGTCATTCTTTGTCTCTGGGTCTGTCACCCGGTGTACCAGGGCCCCCCGCATGTCCATCTAAAAGGCCCCCACATGTTAACACTGGAAGCGACAGTTCCTATTCATTATTTCATTGCATACTTGGAGAAAACACAGCAAGCAACAGGCCAACGACTCCAGCCCATGTGCTCATCAACACTATCGATGAGCTACATCCTCTTTTCTTAATTTCTTCTCCAGCCATCAATAGTTCGGCACTCCAAGTGATCCTTTATTGCTATTTTAAATTCATCCAGTCCTCAATGACGAATTTAATCAAATCCAATTCCTTAGCGAGTGCACACAGAAAAGTACAGAATGGTGCAAAGTGATAAATTCCAAGACAAAATAAAATCGTACAAAGCATAGCATACAATCGATCCTTTCCTTCATGATAGACATATACTCCAGCTTTGCATCAAGTGCTGAAAACAACCGCCAAAACGATCGATATTCTCAGCTACGTTGGACATTTGCTAACTGCTTTTTGTCTCCTCTTGTCACATTATATGACATTGGAATATAAATCTCCAGATCTCTGCAGGGCCACACACTAGTGTCGCTAGCCATGGCCCTGGTATAACTACCACTACGTACTCATGTTCTTGTGGACATGGATTGGAGTGACCTGAGAGGCTGAGAGCCCTTACAAAAATGGTGAAGCACCCTAATCTTCCATGGGAGATCGAGATCGGTACAGCATCTTCCTTCCTTTTATATTCCGCAGGGTATCAAATTGGAGTATTTTTTCCAACTTGTATGGTGATGAGGGAGTAGAGTATCTCTTGGAGCGCCTTGCAAGCAACGCCAAACGAGCGAGGCACACCCAACCTCCCCCCACTCAACTGTACTCCACTCGCCGCACACACTGACACAACGGGCCCACCTGCAGTTCTCAGGCTCGCTTCTTCCACCTCGCGCGCACTTCACCTGTGCACACACGCTCCACGGCTCCAGTACTCCACGCGCACGACTCTTATCCCGAGCTCGTGTCACTGGCGGGGTGGGGCCCAGAGTGGCAGGCGATGTGTGGGTCCCGCTCTCAGGGTCAGCGCGCGAGTCCGAGTAATATTCCCCAACCTCTGTCCACAACGGAAAACAACGGCCTCGCCTGCTCCTCCAAAATCCAAGAGAAATTTTCCAACACCCACCCCCTCACCCCCCCACATCGCCTCCTCCGTCTCGGCCGGAGCGGACATAAATACGAGCCGCTCGACGGGGAACCGCCGCGTCCACCACCACCCACCACCAGCTCGCTGCCGGCGTCGCGGACGGCGGCTCGTCCCGGTCTTGGCGTGCGATCCGGCTGACTGGCCGGAGACCTAGGAGCCTCGACCCCCGATCCGGGCGGCCCATGGTGGGGTCGGTACCTCAGGGCGGCAGCAGCAGCAGCGGCGAGATCTAGGGTTTTCGCGCCTCGGGGGGGGGGGGGGGTGGGGGGAGGGAGCGATGGGGCGCCGGAAGGTCGGAGCGGCGGCGGCTGCGACGCCGCCCCGTGGCTCGTCGAATGTTGGGGGCGGCGTCATATCCGGTGAGATCCGCGCCGCGCCCTTCGTTTTAATGCATGCGGTAGTGCCAAGGCATTGCGTTTTTTTAATAGAGTAGATCGGAGCTTGTTGCTACTGCGATGCTATGTGAGGTTAGGATAGAATCTACGATGGGAGCGGGATTTCGAATGGCGCTCTAGTTTAGTGGGATTTGGGATACCGATGAATCCGAAGCATGAGACGCAGTGTGTGTAGGAGGACGCCATTTGATCGGATTCAAGCGTGGATCAAGCTGACTGTGACGTAGCGTGTATATGTTGCGTCATGGTTTTGTTCTCTCAGTGTTTAATGTGTGCAAAGTCTCAGCTTTTCCCCATAGTGTCAGCTTTAAGCTATACGACTAGCTGGTTGTGCACGTGTGCATATAATTTAGAGGTGTTATGTCTGTGTTTTATATGCTATATCATTTTGCCTGCGCATCACCAAGAAATGCACGCTATCTATGGAAAGTTAAGTATATTCTGAACTGATATTGGTTTCCTTTGGAATGTGCTACACCAAGTCTGTATGTATTTGAGGCAATTCATTAATTTAGGATATGAGAGAATATTTGAGGTCATTGTTGTGGCAAATGTGTTGACAACTGGACATGGTAATTTTGTGTGTCTTCTTCAATCTAATGGTGCTTACTGAAACAGCGAATTAATGAATAGCTCAGTAGATTCTGTAATCTACCGGTTGAACTGCAAAGTAAAATATGTTACGACTCAAATCAGAGAAAAGCTAATCAAATCTCCAATTTTATTTGGTTGCATGTAGATACTTTACCATTTAGAGTCTAGTAAAATTGCTGCACTGCGTGTGCCAGTGCCTGAATCTTCCCCATCCTGGAGCAATGAACTTGGAAATTTAACATTGGACTGGTTCACTGTGTGATGGCAGTTCCAATCTTCCTTGATAACCAGGGGTCCTACTAGGGTTCTTGTGTAACTACCTAGATTTTTATTTAGCTGATGAGCAATGGCTGGCTAGACAATAAAATCCTCTCTAGTTAGGGACCCCCCAACATCTGCACTTTGTATGACCTCTTTGGTTCAGGACTTAGGCACTTGAATATTGTCTACATTATACATATTGATGTAGTTAGGTTTGCCTTTTATCAGAGCTGTACAGTTAGGTACTATATTGGACCAGTCGATGTTGGCGTTCCATTTTCAATCCTAACTTTTTTGTTTGTTTGTTTTGCAGAAATCCGTGAGAAACACAAATTGGAACTGGAGAATTTGACACTAACAAAGCATCCATTCAGGACATTACATTTTTTCATGTTAGCTATGTTGCAATACTTGAAAAGATTAGCAGCATATATCCTGAGTAAGGGTGCTTTGTTTGTTGTCCTCATTGTTTTGGTGCTAGCTCCTGGAATTTTACTTTCGGTTACAGATGGTCTGCATAAAAAGGTGTGCTACTTCACTGTAATTTGATTAAGATCGCAGTGCTGGTGCTGATAAGAGTAGACATGACCATAAGAGCACTGATTTA
Source organism: Oryza officinalis (assembly GCA_008326285.1). Lineage (NCBI taxonomy): Eukaryota > Viridiplantae > Streptophyta > Magnoliopsida > Poales > Poaceae > Oryza > Oryza officinalis. The sequence goes on along the minus strand of BDMV01000001.1, from coordinate 53,967,693 downwards.
TTACGTTAGCTTCGTGTGGTGTGCTTGAATACTGATTTATTTTCTGATGCAGCATGTGCAGGAGTTCCTGAATTATGCTAGATTTGCGTTGTGGTGGGTTTCACTAGGTGTGGCTTCGTCAATTGGACTAGGCAAGTGTTACGAGCATCTGTCAAATCTATGACATACCATTATATATATGGAAGTAAATAATGTGCCACTGTACTTTATTTTATATCCTTTTTAGTTCTATTAATATTTTTAGTTGATGTTTTTAATCATACACTGTTGAAAGTGACTAAAGCACATGCTTACCATGATTTAGTTAGGAAGAGAGGAACAATAAAAAAAATCAATGAATGTTTTCATTTTATTAGTTATTACTTACCTAGAATCTCTATCATTTCAGGAAAATTTTTTAACAACAAAATCACATTAAATTTATGTACTATGACTTCATTGGACCTTTAAAAAATCTTTTAAAAAATCCTATTGGGCTAAAAGAGCAAAAGGCACACCATCGCCAAATTACACACTAAATTTATTTTTTGCAATTACAGGGCTACTGCTGCAATTAGCCTTTTACTTTCCAATCTAGAGAAGGGTATCTCAGCGTTCTTTTGAGCAGAATTTATGGATATTCAGAACTTCGAGATAATTTTGCGGCATCATTTTGGCCAGCTACTGGAAATTTCTTTGGTTAACTTTTAGGGGCTTAGAGGTGTAAAAGCATATACCACCAGCAAATCTTAAGTGATGCTTTTTTAGTTTTTATTGGCTTGATGCTTGTTGCAGTGGATGCTCTTCTGGTGTTAATGACTTTCAAATTTGGAAATTTTTTACTTCGAATGAAAATGAGCTCATCCTTTTCTTAATTTTTTTTACTAAGATTAAGATCTTTGAAATTCAGGTTCAGGTTTGCATACATTTGTTCTGTATCTGGGCCCTCATATTGCTCTCTTCACTATTAAGGCTGTTCAATGTGGTCGGATTGATTTGAAAACTGCTCCATACGATACCATACAGCTTAAGCAAGGGCCATCATGGCTTGACAAGAAGTGTTCAGATTTTGGACCACCAATGTACCAAGCATCGGCTCATTCTGTCCGGATCCCAGTCTTTGAATTACTCCCTCAGGTTCAGCTGGAAGCTGTTCTTTGGGGCATTGGCACAGCACTTGGGGAGCTCCCTCCTTATTTTATATCACGAGCTGGTAATATGGCATAACGTTTATTTCTTGAGTAAAGAAGCTTAGCTATATGCTTTACACTTTCTCACGTCTCAGTTCTCGTGAACCTATGTAATTGTACACATGATTTACTCTCTGCTTTCTATTATTGTTTTTTTTTTCTGAATTGACTTTCCTTGCACACTATATAACTGCATCTCATCGATTTTAGTACCATACAACTATAATATATGGTCCACCATTACTGTATCCTATTTTTAATATTGTGCCCTCTAGACACCTATATAGTTCTTCAACTTCAATAATGCTCCCTCCATTTCTGTTTGTCATCTTTGACCACCTTTTGTGTTTGAGAGCTATTGTCACCAATTTTTTAAGTTAAGGTTGCTTACTTTGTCCTTTTGTGGGCCTAATTATAAATTTAACCATATAATGTTTCCATATGTGTAACCAGAAACCTCTAGAGTAGTAGTGTATACTTTCAGCATAAGAAAAGAAAGCATACTCCACTCTATCAAAGGCATTTGATTGTTTTAGGTAAGAAAAGCTGCGAGCATTAGTATTTACATAGTCAATGTAGACAACCGACAAGTAAACAAAACAGAGGGAGTAGATTGTGGTAGTATTCTCAGAAGATTGTTTCTTCCCTTTTGATTGGTAAAATTCTCAGACAAATCAAGGAAAACATTGCTGCTTATGCAATTGACAATTTTATTAACTTTGTGTCTTGACATCTTATGAATCCCTTGATTCTGCTTGTTATTTTAGAGTCATAAATTAGGGCTGTGGTGGAAACTTTGGTTAATGTTGTGATAAATTCTAGAAGATCGATTGTGTTGGCCCATGCATTATTCTGAATTTGGTTCCTGTCTCTTTTATCATATCCAACCACACCAAGTAAATGATGTGTTATGTTGCAGCTCGTTTGTCAGGAAGTGAACCAGAAGCTGTGAAGGAGCTGGATGCTGCTGCTTCGGATGAACACGGTCCAATAGCATCCACTCTCAATCGAACAAAACGCTGGCTCCTTTCTCACTCTCAGCATCTCAACTTTATTACTATCTTGATTCTTGCTTCGGTTAGTCTATGTCCTTTTCCCCATCCTGTCATGTCAATTTATTTGCAGCAGTAAGGATTTTGCAAAAACTACATATAAAAATTCTCTAGCAAACATGCAAGTTAATATTCATTTGTGCCTCTTTCTCGAGTCGTGCCTACTGCTCTGAAAGTAGATAGCTCATGCATCTTTAAATGAGGGAGCTGGAGATGATGGTAGGTTCTACACCCATCCAACTCCGGATCTTCTGTACCTGCAAATATGTGTTGGCGTGTGTCATGTGTTTTTGCATCTTTGCATATGAGTATAAGAAGGTCAATTGGGCTCATATAATTATGTATACAAGTTTTAGAGAGGATAATTTTTTTTATTGCATTTTATATTTTTAGACTTATAGTATATTAGTTGTGATCTGCTGCAATGCATGATGATGCTAATGGTGCTAAAAAAAAATTGAAGTGGACATTCTCCGTATCAATGCCATAGCTAACAGATGTTGGTGTTGTGGAGAATCTTGGTTCTTTTGTACTAACATCTGATGGATAAATAATTCACCATACAATTAATTTTCTTTGTGCTTACTAGGTTCCAAACCCACTGTTTGACCTTGCTGGTATAATGTGTGGGCAATTTGGCATTCCCTTCTGGGAGTTCTTCTTTGCTACTTTGATTGGGAAGGCCATCATCAAGACCCATATTCAGGTTTGTTGTCTGCCAAATCTTCTGTTAATGTTGATATTTATATTTATATGTTTCATAACTTTGGGGCCTTTGGGGGGGGGGGGNTTTTTATGTGGTTAGTTTTCAGCTTCTGGAAATGCACTAACTTATCAGGTCAAATTGTTCTTAGTTGCATTATGTGTCATCATGTGTTCCTGGGTCCTATTCAGTTGAAATCATAATTTCGAAACTTTCTCAACCAAAAGGACATTCAGAAAATAAACCAAAATTTTGCAAGCCCTCTGAAACAAAAGGCCATGCATTAGTCAAATTCTAGAAATTCTGTTGTTTATTTGTTTCATAACCTTGTTTTTCTCCCTTAGCTGCACAAATGATTCCTGCTTCTAGTCAGGATATATAATTTTGCCATACAAAGTATGTTAAAAAGCCAGTGCTATTTTTCTTGTTGCACTCTTTTCATTCCTGCCACCACAGTAAACATAATATTTGAATTTCCAAGCCTGATTGAACTAAATTAATTACTGCTGTTTTCCACTTGATTTGTCTTGTCGATTGCCACCAAAAGTTGCTGCTGACACATGCATTTTGCCTTCTCTCTTGCAGACACTATTTATTATCTCCTTGTGCAACAATCAACTGTTGTATCTTATGGAAAAGGAGTTAATCTGGATATTTGGTCACATTCCTGGGTTTTCTGCCTCCTTGCCATCTGTGATTGCCAAGCTCCACAGTGCCAAGGATAAGTATTTATCAACACCAACATCGACCACATCATCCTCAAAAATGGAGGTTGGTATTTTTACTGTCATCAGTTCAAAACCGTGGTCCTGTGGATTGAGTTTCAAATTTTATTCTTCACTATGTATCTCATTTCTTGGCTCATTTTTCTTGTTGGTCCACTTATGGTATATATCCAGGATACACAGTGGAATTTCTCTTTTACATTGGTCTGGAACACTGTGGTGTGGCTTGTGCTTGTGAACTTCTTCATTAAGATCGTCACATCAACAGCTCAAGAATATCTCAAAAAACAGCAGGATATAGAGATGGAGCTTATTACTGATTCCTCGCCCCAGAGTCAGTCTAAAACTAACTAAATATTGCAACTGGTGGTGTTTATTCAGCTGCAAGTTGCAAATGTTCTCCTCATGAGACTAAACTCCTGGCCAAGCCCTTGCAGATGATACCAAGTACCGATACTATGTTGGTATTTGTAATTATTCATCTGTACAGTGAGCAAAAATACTATGATGGCTGCAACCTTTTGTCATTGAGCCCTGGATTGGCTGTTCCTCGAGGAGAACAAGTTAGGCTGTTATTCTTTAGACGTCAACACGGATGAACCTTAGGAATTGTTTATGAAGAACGGTTGCATTAGTGAGGTGTATCACTGGTGCCTTTTTCTTTCTATTTTGGAAATACTTTAGAAATCTTGAGAGGATTCGACAGCGATACTTTCATTGTTCAATGCACTGTAAAATGCAGATTTGCAACTGGTGCCAGCTAGAATATAATTGAATAGTACACTATTTCGGCTATGCATACTCTGCGAAATGAAACTTTTGATACAGTTATTGTTGTGCCGGACATCACAAAATCAGATCAAGATTAATACTGTGCTGGACCTGCTGGACCTGTGTTCCCATAGTTATTTGGAACGCAGGACCGTCATCAACAGCGCGTTGCAACATAATCCTACGCTTTATGACATTTACATTAGCTATGTTCATTTATTACATTATGAACAGCCTCTGATTTGTGAGCAAAGCACACACCTTAAGTCACAGTGCGATTACACCTCAACAATGCGAACATAGACGCGTGCAAGTATGCAATTACGGCCTTTGTCGACGTCAAAAGGTGAAAATAACAGTAAAAAGGACCTTTATGTTGCACTAGCACACCACTTCCGATTGTTCTTCGAAGGAGGTGAAATCAGACATAAGTATTGCATTGCAAACACACATGTTTAATAGTAGTAGATATATATAATGCTAGGAGGCAAGTCATTGGATATAGTAGTAGCTGTGACGTGTCTACAACTTTCTCATACTAATGTACTTCATCCGAAATTGCTCATAGGCGAACGGTCGCAATTGCTAATTGACAAAACTTCGCCTATAAGTCTACACAATTCGTAAGCTAGCTGTTTTCTTTAGAAAAAAAAGAGAGTGAACGTCGATGTCATACGTATTTTCTGCTTTAGCTAACATACCGTGCTAAGGGGGTGTTTGGATCAGGGACTTAGTCTCTGTCACATCAGATGTTTGGGTGCTAATTAAGAGTATTAAATATAGACTAATAATAAAACTAATTGCATAAATGAGAGCTAATTCGTGAGACAAATTTTTTAAGCCTAATTAATCCATAATTAGCATATGTTTACTGTAGCATCACATCGGCTAATCATGGATTAATTAGGCTCAATAGATTCGTCTCGCAAATTAGTCCAGGGTTATGAAATGAGTTTTATTTTTAGTTTACGTTTAATACTTCTAATTAGTGTAGAAACATTCGATATGACAGGGCTAAAAAAAATTAGTCTCATCCAAACACCCCCTAATTATGATTGTGAAGTTGTGAACCACGGAAGAAGCAGGGTCGTCGTGTAAAACTTCACCTCCCACGTCGGGCTCGCTTGGAAGCACTCGCGCTAGTGTCGACACGGCTCTCCAGTCTCCACCTAACGCCCAAGTCTATCTGCATTCTGCCAATGAACGATCCTCTTCGCACATTCGCACGCTTATTAGAAAGAAATATCTTCGCTCGAGAGCCGAGACGACCGCGTCACGTCAAGCGTGAATTTCCCCGAAGGCCACGTCGAAACGCACGCAGCTAGCAGTCGTACACTCGTACTACTACACAGAACAGACGGGGTGGGTGCTTCATTTGAGAGAAACGAACGGTGGTGACCGGCACCGCGATGAGAGACGAAGGCTGATGTGGCGATTGCTACTACGGAGTACTCCGTGGACTCCGCACTGGAGAGGAACAAAAGACCACGTCACCCTCTCCGGCGGTGGAAAAGCACAAAGCCCGATGGTGACAAGTTGACAACTGACTAAACGATTCCATCATCGAAGAGACGAGTTCATCATCCTTCCTTCGTCGTCCAAACCAACCCAACCAACCCCTGGCGCAAGCCAATCCGCCCCGGTCTAGACTTTCTAGTCTGCACTGCGGAGTAGTGTACTACATTGTTGACGACACCGCCAATATTTACTTATTAGAAGAGCAAAAGACCCCACTTGCTTAGCCCCCAATCTAACCCCTGAGACTGGAAGATCGCGTAGAGAGCGGAAGAGGGAGAAGAGGAGGTGGAGGCGGAGAGCAAGCGGACATGGCGGCGGCGGTGGCGGCTGGGGCGAGCAATGTGGAATTCATCCGCGCGCGCAGCGACAAGCGGGAGTACCGCCGGGTGGTGCTCCCCAACGCGCTCGAGTGCCTCCTCATCAGCGACTCCGACACCGACAAGGTCACCGTCCCCGATCGCTCTCGCTCGCAGAATGCTCGTCAGTTCATCGGCGATTCTCGCGTGATTTGGTGGTGCGTATGCGTGTGTGTTTAACTAACCCCTAATTCCTCGGCGGATGTGCGTGCGTGCAGGCGGCGGCGTGTATGGAGGTCGGCGTGGGCTCGTTCAGCGACCCGGAGGGGCTCGAGGGCCTCGCCCACTTCCTCGGTCAGTCCACCGTTCGCTTCCGCTCCCTCCTCGTCCCTCGTCTCCGTTCACTTCGCTTCGATTTTTTCGATTCGTTGCGTGTGCACAATCCGGCCACCGGATTCGTGTAGTGGGGAATCAGAGTAGGCAGTAGTTGGGGGTACTTGCGTGTTCGGTTCGAGAGGACACCTGGCCCTCGCGGCGGCGCTTCCCTTTCTCTACGATTCGCTTGCGCCGCATGGATGAATCCCCTTTTGGGATCCGGCCGGGGTCTCGAATTGTCTCAATGGAATCCAACGAGGCGACTACTAAGTAGGGATGCTCATTCCTCCGTGACCTTTCCCCACTTCTACTTTTGTTGGTCAATGACGTTTTCATAGGTATAAAGTTGAATGTACAGTTCTTTTTGCGAAGGAAATGCAGGCTTGTTTTGGCCGTCGGATCATGCAGCTGACGGTTCAGATCATTGATGGTCTGATGAAGGTCATCTCTGTTCTTCAGCGTGATCCATTGAGGGCATCCGTGATTGATCGTACGGGACGCACATGATCGGCCAATGCTTTGCCTTCTGATGTACGAGCAGATGCCCTTTTATTAACAGGATGACAGTAGCCATCTATATTGCCTTTTTATTTCGTTTAGTCGGCACAATGTTATGCACGGATTGGTCAGCTGGCCAGACTGTAGGAAGAAGAGCGGGTCATTCTTCAAATAATGTATCCTGCTCTGCTCCTGCACGTTGTTGCCTAGTAGGATTTTTGTCAGCTTGCTCACAAAAATGTCCCTTTACCTTTGTCTATATATGTACAGAACCAACGCATTGATTTTGACTGGTGAGCGAATTCCACTTTTTAGTGATAAAGGATCAGTCAGCTACACTCGCAGGAATGCACCAATTCATTGGCTCACTGGTTATTGTAAGTCCTGCGCTACACCTACACATGGGGCACTGTACCAATTCATTGCAAGTACTGGGGGGTACTTTCTGCACATTCGTGACAGTATCAACCATATCTATGTGAAGGCATACTGCAGATGAAGCCATGTAAAGTTAAATTGAAATTCTACCCTAGAGAGTTGCATATTTTATAAATGTTTTGTTTATCATCTAAAGGCAGAATGTTTGATGAAAGCAAACTGTACTGGAATGGACCATGGAGGAAATGATTAACCTGACAAATGTTAGCCCGGACCCTGGACTTTCAAAATTCAGTAATCATTTAGGCCTCCTTTGGAACACATAGATTTCACAGTAATCATATACTCCCTCCATTTTTATTTAGATGACGTTGGTTAGTTTCATTTTGAACTAACCAATGTCAAATAAAAAAAACAGAGGTAGTAGTATTCTCACACTTCAGTTCCTGCAGGAATTAAGAAAATTCCTGCATTGACTTAAGTCTTTTATCTGTTTTCTTGTCTTGATTTATTGTCATGGTCTTGTTTGCAGAGCATATGCTATTTTATGCCAGTGAGAAATACCCTGGGGAACAAGATTACACGAAGTATATCACAGAGGTACTTCCAATCAATCAACTCCAAATATAAAGAAACACTGGTCTTCGTTTCATTTCATTATATTTTTGTGGGAAGTATTTCACACAATACCATGATATGCTGACACAACCACATCAGATTTGTATGAGATCAGCCCAGTTTCAGGGTTACCTATATCATATTTAGATGCCAGATCAGTAGAAATGTAGCAAACACCGAGACAATATAAGAGATGACGAGAAAGGGAAGGCGCAATATGTTACTATGCTAGACCTGGTTTGCATGTGTGCAAACTGCAGGCCAACTGCTATTTAATATTTGGTCATTCCCCTAAAGTCCAGTTATATCCCATTGTGCTCTCCTGAAGCCAAATCCCATGCTTGCTAGCGTGGCATTATGTCGTGGTGACGTTTAAGCGGAGGGGCAGTGTCCTGATTAGCAATAACATTTTAATCCTCATCCTGTCATCTGTCGCAAGTTGTTAAAGACCTACACCTTGCACAATTTCTGAACATAAAAAAATATTTTAATGCTTGGAAATTACATACCTAGACTATATTTTTGACAATTGGTTGATGTGAAAAATATCAGCATGGTGGCTCTTGCAATGCCTATACAAGTTCGGAGACAACAAATTTCTATTTTGATGTCAATGTGGCAAATTTTGAAGAAGCATTAGACAGGTAAGAACTTTTTGGTAGTGCTTTTAGTTCATTTATTGTATATGTGTGTGTGCGCGCGCGTGCGCGTGTCTGAGTTGAATTGGGGGTTTTTGTTCTGAAGATTTTCATGCTTTTTATTGGAAAATAACAAATTGGTGGTTCGGTTGTGCAGATTTGCTCAGTTTTTTATTAAGCCATTGATGTCGCAAGATGCTGTTCTTAGAGAGATTAAGGCTGTTGATTCTGGTAAGTTCTGATTATTCGCTTTACACATGGTGATTGGTGATGCTATTTGTATCTAACATCGTATTATGCTTCTTTTGATGTGGGTGGTTAACATTACATAACTATAACCCTATAACAATCACTTCAAAACTCACAGTTGTTTAATTTGGTATAGCAATAAGCATATATTTTGGCTAACTTTGCTTTGTTTCGTCCTAGAACACAAGAAAAACTTGTTGTCTGATGGCTGGAGAATGTATCAGGTACTGCAACATTTCAAATTTGGTAGTTGATGTGTCATGTATTCTTCCATGCAACACTGAAATCTGTATGACTGTATCAGAAGCCGCAACCATTAAAGCATAGGATTATGCATCCTTTTCACTCACAGAGTATGTGTATATTCTTTATTTACAAGGCATGTTTCCTTATATAAATATATCTATAAACAATTGTTGAGACTATAGGCACGTAAATGGTCCTCCAATAAAAAAAGAAAATAACAAATAGCATGTACAGTACTTTCCATTCCTTTGCTCTGAATCTCATAGCACATGCTTCACTGTTACCTAATTTTCCACTTTCCCCCCATGCAGCTCCAAAAACATCTGGCTTCAAAGGATCACCCTTATCATAAATTCAGTACTGGTACGCAAACAGTTGTGTTCAGAAATTGTGAAGTTCTGACCAGTCATCTTGCTAGCCGTTATGATTAATGGGTTGCATTTCTTGTGAGAAACACAGTGAAGATTCAAACAGGCTAAAATCTAGCCGTTATATTAGCTTTGCAAATCACAATTTTCTTCAGGTCACATCGAAATATGTTACATTTATTCATGAAAATTGAGATGACAAGTCTAAAATCTAAATTCATACCAGATAATGGTTCAGTTCTCCTATCAATTGCTGTGCATCGTAATTAGCTACTTTCTTATGGTGATCATATCTTGTTTGCATGACATACTATTCGAATTTAGGAAACAAGTTAAATGTTTTGTTATTTTCTTATGGCTAATTTGTGATTTAATGCATCAGGGAGTTGGGAAACGCTAGAAACAAAACCAAAAGAGAGGGGATTGGACATTAGACAGGAGCTTCTGAAGTTCTATGAGAATTATTCAGCAAACCTTATGCACCTTGTTGTTTATGGAAAGGGTAAATATTACTGGTTACTCCATTCTCACACAAACTTATATGTTACTGAGATTTTTTCTTTTTGTTTGTAGAGAGCCTGGATTGCATCCAAAGCTTTGTTGAGTGCTTGTTTAGTGACATCGAAAACACTGATCAGAGAAGCTTCAAATGCCCAAGTCAACCTCTTTCAGAGGAGCATATGCAGGTAGAAACTTGAAGCAACACCAATTGTGGTAGATGGAGAAGATGGAATACTTGTAACAATCACTAAAAATAAAATATATGTGATGGTTCGGTCAAAAAAATATATGTAATGGTAAATGACATGAAATTTGCTGTGCAGCTTGTTATCAAAGCAATCCCGATATCTGAAGGCGATTACCTAAAAATATCATGGCCCGTTACACCTAACATCCACTTTTACAAAGAAGGTCCTTCCCGTTATCTGAGTCACTTAATTGGGCATGAAGGCGAGGGATCCATCTTCCATATTATAAAGGAACTAGGCAAGTACACTTCACCAGTTGATTGCTGTACAACTCTTTTGCCTCCCTTATCTACTCATAATCATTCTCTAGTTTATTCTTTCTACATGTGTCATATGCTCAATTTTGACTACTTTAGGATGGGCTATGAATTTGTCGGCCGGGGAGGGCAGTGACAGTGCCCAATACTCCTTTTTTTCAATTAGCATGAGGCTCACTGATGCTGGTCATGGTCAGCTTCTATCTTTAATTAGAACTAACATGGCTATTTTGTTTTAAGCACATTTTGTTATTATTTAAGGCTTTTGCGTGCACATGCAATGATTTCAGAACACATGCAAGATATCATTGGCTTGGTCTTCAAATATATTCTTCTACTAAAAGAAAATGGGATCCATGAGTGGATCTTTGATGAGGTAATTGAAAAGAACATGGCTTACGCAGTTTGTAAATCCATGTTTTGTGGTTAGATGTTCTGATACTTCTACAACTTTCTGATCTTTTCCTCTAGAGTTCCCAAACTACCCAAACAAGAGTTATTCCACATAATTGAGTTTCTGATCTTTGCATATCTTGATTGGAAAAGTTTTCTTTAGGAACGTCAGTTGACTTTTTTTTGGGAATATTTTACTGGTTTTAATCATTCAGTGAATTCTATAAGGAATATAAATTTTGGTTGACAAATGGATATTTGTCCATTTGAATAGGACCTGTTAGTTTTGAGAACTTATGAGGGTTCAGGACAGATGTGCTTCTAATTCTGGACAATAGACTCTATCAACTAATGATACACTACGACCATTTGCATACGAGTCTTCCAAAAAAAAACATTTGCATATGAGTCATACTTTCTTTTAGCAAGACCTCATTATGTTTCAATTTATCATCTCATCATCAACATCAGTTCTTTGTAGTATCAAGCATTTTCTGCATGTCTTAAGCATGTTGGGATGATCTAAATAGATAAACTAAATGTGATGGTAACATGTTTCTGGTCGTGTTAGCTTGTGGCGATAAATGAAACGGAATTCCACTATCAGGACAAAGTCCATCCAATCAGCTATGTGACAGATACTGTCTCAACCATGCGGGTATACTTCTCAATACTTCATTAAGTACATAATGTATCGTTTGCAATTCCATATGATCAATTCTATTCATTGCTGATACACCTCCTGCAAAGCATTATGTGATAAACACCGATTACCAACTATTCTACAGAGATTTTTTTCTCTGTTGGACTGAAATATGTTGGAGAGATGCATCTTTCATCTGTAGTCCATTAGCTATCTTCAATATGAAAGATCTTTTGAACTGCTTGCAGTTATTCCCACCAGAAGAATGGCTGGTTGGAGCATCATTGCCATCCAAGTATGCTCCAGATAGAATAAATATGATACTTGATGAGTTGTCAGCTGAAAGAGTAAGGTACAATTACTCAGTTCACATGGCAGCGTTGTTTGTGCCTCCTATCTATTTACAGTATCTACTATTTAGGTATCTCAACACACAAACATTTATCAATTCGTTCTTTTCTGAAGTAAAAAGTGGTAATAGATTTAAGAGTTATGCATCATTATTTGTCATTCCTACTGGTTTCAACTTCTTCCAGATATGGGACCTTAGAAAGTTAGGCCCAAAATTAGTCAATTATATTTACTTGCCCACTTATTCTCTGACAAGCTGACAGATATCCAGTTCGGCACTTAAAATACCGTATGAAGCTAAATATTGTGACTTTCCTCTTCCTTTGATGTAATATTTCTCTCTCTCCCTCTCCAGGATACTCTGGGAATCTAAAAAGTTTAAAGGATCTACTGATTCTGTTGAGCCATGGTATAGTACAGCGTATTCTGTTGAAAATGTCACTCCTTCCATGATACAGGTTTGTCCTTTTTGAATAATCTTGATTTTTTGAACTGTAGTTTTCCTCTTATCTTATTCCACATTACATACTGTTAGAATGTGGCCAGTTATTATAATTCATAGAGATAATATATGCTAGAACATATTTTCAGTGATTGTTCTACTTTGGCAGCAATGGATTCAAAAAGCTCCTACTGAGAAGCTCCGTATCCCAAAGCCTAACATTTTCATTCCAAAAGATTTATCGCTCACAGAAGCGCATGAAAAGGTTGGATTCAGATCACCTCGTCTGTGTTCTTTTCCCCACATTAGCACAGTTCTAAATGAATTGCTGAATCTTCAACATAGTAAATATCTCTTACAAAATAAATGCTTGCAGGTTAAATTTCCAGCAATATTGAGAAAGACACCACTTTCACGGTTGTGGTATAAGCCCGACATGCTGTTCTCCACTCCAAAGGTTTACATTGTAATTGATTTCCACTGTCCGTTAACAAGCCATTCCCCTGAAGCAGTCATTTCTACGAGTCTCTTTGTTGATTTGTTAGAAGATTACTTGAATGCATATGGTAAGCACCACTTCACAAATAGTCTAAATATTAGCATATTTATCCATACATTAATAACCCATTAGGGTATTACTACTCCCACCAACTGTAAGTTCGAACATATATTTACATTGTAAAATGTTTGTGCCTTTTGCAGCCTATGATGCTCAAATTGCTGGTTTATTCTATTCAATATATCGCACTTCTGCTGGATTCCAGGTTTAGTCAGTGAACTACTTTATTGTTCTCATTTAGTTTCCAAGGAGTGTTCCAGCCAAAAAAAACATTCATTGTAAAATTGTTATGCTGTCTGATAGAATTGTCATGCATCATGAGGTTGCTTTATTTAGGATATTTCGAATTAGAACTAATTTTTTTTTTACTTTCTATGTAAGGTCTCATTAGGTGGTTACAATGACAAAATGCGGATTCTGCTAGATGCCATTATGAAGCATATATCTAACTTTGAAGTTAAACCGAACAGGTTTTGTGCCTTGAAGGTAAGTAGATTCAGTTGTTTTGGAGTTTAGGTTTCAATATTTAATTGTTCTCTTTGTTTGAACTTTGTAATTGATAGACTTACAAAGAACATGTAATTGATAGATGATCAAAGCTTTGTTGTGTCAATTTTTCAACTTATGGACATGATATTGTGGGAACCAAGAACATGCAGGATGATTATATGATACTCTTGAGTACATAATTATGATTTATTTGTTCTTGTTTGTTGCATGATATTTACCGCGTTATGGATTTGATGTGAAAACAAGGCAGCCTTACATCACATGTATAACTTGCCGTGCAGAAGATTTGAATACAAATTTATTCTGAAAAAAATGCAGCAATCTAGACAATCGGATGAAAGCAAACATCACCAAATAACAGTTCATACTCCATATCCTAATTTAGTAATCTTATTACTGTTTCCAGTTCTGCATGCTGTATTGTTTTGTACCTGCCAGAAAATTATCCAAGATAGTCAGATCACATGTACTTGTTTGGTCTAACTTGTTTGTAATGAGTTTTGTTCTCGGTCTGTAGATAAATATAGGATAACAGGCTCTGCCATGGACCAATTAGGATCTTTTGCATACAATGTCTTTTTTTCTTTCATTGATTTATTTCATCTTACCATCACAGGAAACTGCTGTCAAGGACTACCAAAATTTCAAGTTCAGCCAACCATACTCTCAAGCTTCATACTATCTCTCCTTGATATTGGAGGATCAGAAATGGCCTTTGGTTGAGAAACTTGAAGCTCTTTCTAAGCTTGAACCAGATTCTCTTGCAAAGTTCGTGCCACATTTGCTATCGAAGACATTTTTGGAATGCTATATTCATGGTTAGGCAGAAGTTCTTGTTAGTCGATTCATCATGTAGATATATTTGCAAAGGACTGGAACAGGATGAATTTCCAGTCATACTTATCAATTAACTTTTCTCCTTGTAGGGAACATTGAACCAAATGAGGCAACATCTATCGTCCAGGAGATTGAGGATACTATATTCAATACCCCTAACTCTGTGTTCAAATCAATGTCTCCATCACAATATCTGATTAAAAGGGTTATCATGCTTGAAAATGAGTTAAAATGCTACCACCAAATTGAGGGCTTAAATCACAAGAATGAGAATTCATCAGTGGTCCAATATATTCAGGTAAATGTCCCTGAGGCCTGATCTTTAGTGCAAGGGATGCAATGCAACTACTATTAACGAAAGCAACTACTGATCCATGATCAGTAACTTCAGAACTAATGTTCACCAAACTGATTACAAATTGTTGAACTTGTTCCTAAAATTCAGTAGACTTGACAGTTACCTACTTCTACTTGCTAAAAATATTCTTACATGTCGTACTTGCATGCAAAGTAATATGAAATACTCAAATTCAACCATAAAAAATTGAAAGTTCAATCACTTGATCCAAACAATCCGTTAGTGTGAAATTCCTGAACAATGTGGCCAAGAATGAAAAGGAATTCGTCAATAACTGTAGCTTATACGAGCAACAATGGGGCATCTTTTGTCTAGTCAAAAAGGTAATCTGTTGCACAGATGTACTGCCCATAGTCATATAATTTGTTTATTCCACTTCAGATCCAAGTCAATCAAGTTAAATTCCTTTTGCTGGAACCAATGTTTGAGGTTTTATATGGAATATGCCTGTGACACTTGGTTTTGCTCCTGTCATGTGTACTACTCCTTTTTACTATATCCCCTGAAAGAAATGGGAGCGTCAGACTCATGGATATAATCGTCTCTCTAAATGAATCATCGTCTCCTATTTGCTCTTTAACTATTCTTGAAAGAGCTACCCTGCAACAAAATCATTGCCACTTCTTTTTCTAGTATTGTCTGTCAGGAATCTTGTTGCTTACAGACTGTCAAACTTAATAAAATCTGAAATAAGAAGATTAAAAATTTGTAGAATTAACAGAATTCATAGAAACTTCACTCTTGGTTGCTTACCGCTGATTGAAGTTAAGAAGTAGGTTGCTTGTGACTGAACCAGCACAAGGGACATGACACATTGTTTCCTTCAGTGGCTTTGCTGAACTGAATGAGAAGGACAAGTTCGATTATGTTCTATTGATACTTTTTGGAGAACTAGGGCATGCTTGAAGATGCGATTTGTGAGTTGTGAGTACAACATTTGACATAAAAAAAGGGGCACGAGGATGCGACTTGTGAGTTTTGATAAAGTTCAAGATGTAAGCTTTTTGGGTCCCAATTTTCAGTTCTTTGAGCGGAAATAAATTAACTTCTAATGAGGGCATTATTTTACAAGTCGTGTGATGTCTCAAGAATTTGAAGTTTGCAAAATAGAAAATGTTGATGTCATGTAGAAAGAAGCATGTGAGGATGCTAAACATGTTTATATTCAGGTTCATCTGGACGATGCCCTTTCAAATATCAAACTTCAACTGTTTGCTTTAATCGCGAGCCAGCCTGCCTTCAACCAGCTGCGAACTGTTGAGCAGCTTGGCTATATAGCAGGTCTTTCTCTAAGGTGAGTGGCAGAGGTTTGCCTTAGACTTGTTGCTTCTTACTTTGCCATTTTAGGAGATACATAAAGAATTCCTGTGAGGTTGACCATTTAAATCCTAGCTTACAATGAATATCCTCGTTCATCAGATCTGATTGTGGAGTCTGGGCACTCGAGGTTGTTATTCAGTCCACAGTAAAGGTACAGGTTCAAGGCTAGAGTAATTGATAGTAGTATGATTGTTGTTTACTGCTATCTCTAACTGATCTTATGTTGAACGCCTAGGATCCTTCACATCTTGATGCTAGAGTTGATGAATTCTTCAAGATGTTTGAAAGCAAAATTCATGAATTGTCAGACAAGGATTTTAAGGTTTGTAGCCTCGTTGAATTGAGTTTTCAAGTTTTTCAAACTTTCATGACACTACCTGTCTTTTATCTTCCTTAAGTGCTCACATGTTCTTTTAAACATTCATTTCTGTGCAGTAAACTTCCACATGCACAATTGTATACAAAATCTGGAGGGGTTGTAATTGATAAAAGAACAACTATATATGATGCATTATAGTTGAATTTATCTAATTTGTCATGCCGTAGAGTATTTTGATCACTAGATGTACTCAGTTGGAGCACATTACTACTAGGGTTGTTCTTTGCACATCAATGCGGCTGGGAGATTGACATGGCATTCTTTTTTCAGAGGAATGTAAAATCACTTGTCGATTCGAAACTGGAGAAATTCAAAAATTTGTGGGAGGAATCCCACTTCTATTGGGGAGAGATTGAGGCAGGAACTCTCAAGTTTGACAGGGTCGAGTCTGAGGTTAGTGCTCTGCTTTCAGCAAACAATTAATTGTTGGAAAAAATGTATCGAATATAATGAAAGCAAATTATTTGGTTAACAAAAAATAAAGAACAGATTAAATTTGGTAAAGTTTATTTACAGGAAACATAGGATAAAGTTGTGCAATTAACTCTTTTGCAGGTAGCTCTTCTAAGAGAGCTCAAGAAAGAAGAATTCATCGAATTTTTTGATCAGCATATAAGAGTTGGTGCCCCTCAAAGGAAAACTGTAAGCGTGCAAGTCTTCGGCGGCGAACATTTGGCAGAGTTCAAGAAGGCCATTTCTGAAGCTGATACACCCAAAACTTACCGAATCACTGACATATTCGGCTTCAAGCGATCCAGACCTTTGTACCGCTCACTGAAGGGAGGGCCAGGCCGGATCACAATGGACTGACAACTAGAATTAGTTACACTCTCTTATAGTCTTATTCTTTCTCGCGGTGATATATAGCTTTTGTACATGCATGAACTGAATTCTGACTGGCATTTTAATGGCCGGATTATACACGATTGATATTCTTCTGGTATGATTCACCATTGCACGTACTTCCGAATGAAATCTAACTACTGTAGAGACTACTAGAGAGTAATGTACACTTGTTTAATTGTTTGTGTTTCCTTTTGAGTTCTAACAACTATACACTGTACAAACACACGAGCAATCGAGCATGATGCACAAGGAGACGCCCTGAGCGAGCTGAGAATAGCAGTTGTACACTTGTACGCCGGCGAGGCGGCCAGCAGGTGCCACCATCCGCGCACGGGTCACCAGACGGCTTTGCCTACGGCGCCACGCTCCTGCGGCGGCCTGCGCCCCACTCATAGCCGCGGCGGTGCCAGCGGCAGCGGAACGACCCGCGGTGCGCCGTGGGCGAGCACACGCAGTAGTGGTGCGGCGCCTGATGAGGCTGCTCCCGCCGCGGCAAGGGCGGCGGGGAACCCACTCCCGCTCCCGGCGGCGCCCTCCGTCGCTTGACCTCGCACCCCGGCGGCAGAGGCGGCAGCCCAGGATGGCACATGCTCCCTCACGGCGGAGATGCTCGAGAAGCGATCTGCCCACCCGGCTACTCCACGTAATATAGAAAGGCAACCGGGACGGAATCGGGTTTCTGGTGTTTTCGGGTGGTGGCGATGAGAGAGGCCATGGGTTAAAGAGAAAAAGGAGGGGGGAATATCTGTGGGCGACGGCGCGTTGGTTTTGTGAGGAGGCGAAAGGGGAGGAGAGGGAGGGGAGGGCGTGGCGCGCGGGAGAGGAGAAGAGTAGAGCGGAAGCGGAGGGCGTGGCGGACGCGCGCGCGTGCGGGCGGAGGGCTGGGATCGCGTGGGGAGTGCGTTGGCGCGCCATATACTTCCGTTCCGCGGGTGGATGGAGTCTGATTTGGTCGCTTTCTTTCGGTGCACTCCAATCGTCTATAATTGGAGTGCGCGCCGGGTCAGGACTCACGACAAGGGATCCTTCGTCTCGTGGCTTCTTTGCGGCGGCGGCTTCTCATCTTCTCTTGTTATCCTCTCGTTCGTACACATCCAATTCTGGTCTCCTGGAGAACGCCGTAACTGGACGCTAACCGATTGCTTAGAGCGTCTGCTTTGCCTGGCACCTACTGTTCTAGGCTTGCTAGTGCACATCTTGGCACTATGCCACTATGGTTCATGCTCTATCTGTCTATCATAATTCGTTGATTTGCCTGTTGCCGAAGTTTTGATGTGAATCTCCTCAGCCCATGTGATAGAAAAGCGAAGGTCCACTGGTTTATCGAAAAATTGATAAAGACCGACGACTTTGGGTTAATGTCGTATGAAAACAGACTAATACAGGTTGGCTTTCACAAATCAATGACCAATGATTTCATGAAAATCGATTGGTTTACACAAGAATCGATCGGTTTTATGAAACCTAGCGAAGGTGATAATGGCTCGATGAGCACGGGGAGGACCGAACAGGACTTCAGCCGCCCTTCCGGGCCTTCTCCTTGGCGGCGGTGAACGAGCTGCCAGGAGGCACTTGCATGAACGCACAGATAAGATCGATCTATCAGTTTTGGTCATACAAATGAGTGTTTTGGTCATCTCGTGTGCATAGGAGAAAAGAAATGAAAATAGTTAAAACCCTCCAAAGTTGCAAATTAACTTGAAGGCAACTAGTTGCATTTTATCCAGTGTATCATAGTGAGTGACATTTTATCAAAACCATATAAATGAAGTGATATATTATCTATTTTCTGACTTGAAATGCTAGAAAATAAAACATATAAATAAAAAATATTCATATTGAACTTCAATCGGAACTTCTCTTAACCCAATGACACGTTGATCTAGTTTCCATCGGAGCCACAACGGACTGTCTAAACAGATTTGTTTATGTGGCTGAGCGACCACCTTCTTTCAGTATTCTTAGCTTACTTACTGTTTGCTTCCTGCCTGATTGGTGTTGACTGACTGTTCTTGCTTGTCTTGGGCCTTCTCTAGTTTTGGAGCAGCTAACTAAGGGTCAAATTTCGTGCTTCGACGATCCAAGCATGGTTCAGTAGTCAAAGCAACTTCGTCACTTTCGTGTACCCATTGGATGACAGCCCTTTCGGGGGTTCCCTAGGGACCGATTCACTCTACGTAGATTGACTAAACGCAGAAAGTCTTCCACTGGCAAGCGATCGTGTTTTTCACTACCGAAATAGAATTGTACATCCATAATAGACCTAAGAAAACATGATCCCAGGCGGATACTTGACATGTTCCCCCTCACCCAAGCCATCGCAAGGGAAGTGAAAATCAAGATTTGCTTTATCGGGTATCAAACAGGAACTGCGAGCAAATAAAACACCTTTCAAAAGTACTAATACAGTCATATGGATTGTAAATGCGTAAATGTGGTGGACTAAAAAATCTGCGGTTCCTAATGGAATAGGTAACAAAGTAACTTTGCCACCTAGTTTAGTTAGAATGGATGGAAAGAGAACTTCCTTCAGCCTTTTTGTTGCCTGGTTTGGTCTCTCTGAGTGAAATAAGTAAGTCCTTTTTCTTGACTGATGAAGGTCGAAACTGAAGATCGAATCAAGCGGAGTCAGAATTCCTATGTTCGTACTAACTCAAATGATTGATGAATTGGATCTTGAGTATGCTCACTTCGCTACTCATCAAGGGTGAAAGAATGACACATCATAGAGGATGGGAAGGACCCAATTGCCTGCCTCTTTCTTGGTCCACCCCCTGGTGGGTACTTTTTAGCTCACAACACGAGATAGGCAGATATGTGACAGTCTCATTGCTTTCATTGACAACAAGACTCTCTTCCTGATTGGTTTGTGCAGGATCTCCTTCCAGTGAGACTCTTGCTTCCCTTTGAAAGAGGCAGACCCCTACTTCAATTGTCATCTGACGACTCTTCCCCAGCTGTGGACTCAGACCTCTCACAACCAAAAAAAAGAAAAGAAAAAGGAAACGAATTCGAATATAACCAATCTATCGCCTTTGATAACTCGTTAACAGCCTCCTCAACCCAAGCTTCCATCTCCTGCTCCAGACATCGGCGCTTGCCCGCGCTAGTCCATGAAAGGTGGATGAAGGTGAGTTTGACTATGAATTCGAGGATGCTGGGAACGATCTCTTTTTGGGCTCCCATCGAGAGGCCCTCTTCCTCCCTTTTTCTGAATCTGAGAGAGAGGCAAAAGAGAAGTCCAGAGAGACCTCGACTCTTTCAGGGAAAGGAGGGGGATCGCGAAACTCACTGGTTTTTACTCTCAATTCACAAGTGGAGATACCTTGGATGGGTTTTCATGGCCTATAGTCCCCTGCCGTCGAAGCACGAACTACTTAAAATTACGGAAAATGAAACTTCCCTGAAAGAGAAGCAAATGAAACGTTTTCATAAAAATTTTCGTAGAATCGAGAATGAAGTTTTCATTTTGTACATGTCATATCATGAATGAGTAACTGCATCCAATCTTTGAAAAGTCCCGATTGTTTCGAAATACCAAAATAGAAGCAACTTATTAAATAGGGTTATCTATACAGTAGGTCAAATAGGATCAAGTTTTGCCAATTCCAAATCAAGTACCAAAACTAAGAAGTTGGCACTTTTAACACAAGGAAAAGGGAGCCCACTCCTTTTTTCTTTAATAAATTGGGGAATCCAATATGGATTATGACGTGGATTGTATCGATTTCTTTTTGAATTTTTATATGTGTAATTATTTTGGAACTTGAGCTTGAGTCTATTTTTTATTATTATATGTAGTTACTTCAAAACTTGAGTCTGCTTCTATTTTTCTATTCGAGCCTTTTTTCCTATGGCATTGTAGCCCACTCTCGTCCATCCCTATGCTTAAACAACCCCAAAAAAATCCCTATGAAAGCTAAAATCAATAGCTTGAGTCAGCTGTCGTCATAGAGAGCTTTATAATCGTTGAAAAGCCCTGACACTCAAATAAAAAAGCCATAGGGATATAAGTACAAAATAGATTGAAAAACATGTGATATATATGTCTGTGGTGTATGGATGGATAGGAGGAACGATTTTGCTAGAATTGTGGCGATATATTTTTTATTAAATCACATTCAGATCTTAGACCGTTTGATTTATGTAAGATTCGTGCATACGTTCGGGCCTAAGCTTCCTCTGTTTTCCGGCGCCACTCAGCAGTGCGACTGATTCTGCTTAAGCCAAACTACCAGAACCTATACGTGGTAATCGATTATTAAGGTTTAAAGTAATTTTTTTATTTTGATTTACACACCTAACTTTGCATGTAGCAGATTAGCAGACAGAAGCAAATCCTAGCCTGGTCCATTAAATTAACCTGCGCTTAATTTGTTTCGTCATTACCCGATCTAGTGTTAGTCAGCTCACATTGATCACGGCCAGGGTTGGACTTACCGCCGGGGGCCCGGTTACTGTCACCCGGCGGTAACCGCGGTAACCGCGCAAAACAGCGACAAATTTATAAATCGAAATTTGAATTCAAAAATTCGGGCAAACCGCGGTATCGACCACGGTTACCGTGCGGTATGGCGCGGTAACCGCGTGATGTGTGACGGGCCGCACAGTAACGGGCCGACCCATTTTTTTTTCTTTTTCCAATTTTTAAATTTATTCTCCGTTTTGCTCTCAAATTTGAATAAATATTACTTTTTTTTAGAAATTTCTTCACCATAAAACATTACAAATCAAGCACTACCTTCACCATTTTTTTTTGATTTTTTTAAAAAGTTTTTGAATTCGGACGAATTTCATTAAACCGTACCGCGCGGTACGGGTAACCGTACCCCGCGGTACGGACGGTAACCGCGGTTACCGCCGGTAAGTCCTACCCTGATCACGGCTGCACATGGATGGGACAGATGAAGACAGATAACGAGAGAGAATGTGAAGCAGAGAAGTTATGATGTGTATTTAGTGTTTAACACTATAATTACACTGCATTTACATTTATACTTATATTAAAGATGTATTTGATAGTGTAGTGACAAGAAATATGTGATTTTAATCCCGAGATCCAATGTTCAATCCTCAACACGCTCATATTTTTTTAAAAAAAATATTTGGAGGGACGTCTGTCACGCCCAGAAATTCGCTAACCTGAATTTCAAGCAGGATGTGTATTAAATCCCCGTCCAGGACCGGCCAGAGTACACAAACGACAAAGTTGACATACAGATCCACGTCTTACAAATACCATAGAAATCTCTTACATAAACGCAGCGGAAAAAGTAAACAAGCTATTCTAGTTAATTAGACGCTCGCAGCGTGGCAACTCCATTCCACGGGCATCCTTGACGGCAATCACAAGCCTACTCTTCTGAAAAGCCTTCATCTGACACGCACTCCAACTTTGATGTGGCGGAAAAATGAAACAAGACTGAGTACTACCCACTGTACTCAACAAGTCATACTGGAGAGAGAGTAATGATGCAAGTAATAGCAAAGGAACCTGAAGAGGTTTCTTTGCATGAAATACGCATTTAAAGACAATAGTTAAATGCGGTAAAACAGTTGAGTTAATTAATCAAAATTGAACCATCACTGTCCAACGCTACCCCACGTTGCAACAGGTCAAAACCACCACCTGAACTACACCAGTTCCATTAGGTCAGGTTATTAAAAGTATAACTAATCACGGTGAATCTGGTTGATCGCCCATAACCGCGGGCACGGCTATTCAAATAGTTCTACTCTGATCAGAGGTGTATAACTGTACCCACAAGACACAGTCCCACAACACGTTACCGTGCGCCGACATACCACCGCGGTACACCGGAAAGGAACTGCGATAGGACCCTTCGCACAACCCTTCCTAATCAAGCGCACCACACCTCAGGTTTCGCCCCCACCTTTAAACCAAGGCAGGCAGCCCCCTCTCGTGCCTAAGTGAATCCGGCAGCTGATCAACGAGTAAACCCCCGCCGACCCAACTCCATCATGCCTACCCTTGCCTGGATGAGTCGGCTAGGAAAAAGCCATATTATAGTCTAGCTATTACCCATGCTGGCTTGTGGAAAGTACGATAATTCTTCCAGGTTTCCCGCGAACCAGTCCTTAATTGTCATGAGCACGACCATCAAAACCATGTGCTCACAACCCACCATTATTTAGGTTTTAGTTGAACCAATTATTTAATCATTCACGATTAATCATCGTTCGCTAACATTAAATAACCAACATTAAGTAATAATGAGGCATTTAGTTATCCCATTAATGTGCTAATGTTACTAAGCAGGGCTAAGCATGTTCTATCCTAGTGACTACTCAAATTACTTCCCAAGCTATCAAAGGAATAAGATAATTGGAATATAAGGCTGAGTACAATAGGTAAATAAGCCCATAAATGACATTATAAAACAATGCAATATTTAGAGAAAAATAAGACATTTGCGATTTAGGTACAATATGTTCAAGTGAATAAGCATGACTTGTCTTGCTCCTACGTTGGATCGACCTCGGCAACAACCTCGAAGTAAACCGGAGTCGGAATTACCGGAATCTAAGCGAAAAATAAAGCACACAACCAAACAGGCTATAATTCTACCGAAACAGAGAACAAAACCATTTTTAATGGATTCTAGACATTTTTATGAATTTTCTGCATCTTGAATGGACTCAAACGGAGTCCGGATGAATTAGTTATGAATTTTAGAAGATTAACTGTGTTTTTACTATAAACAGAAAAATCCTTATTCAATTATTGCGCAATAAACCCTAGGGCTGACGTCACTGACGCGAGGGTTGACGTCAGCGGGAGGGCGGCGACGCCGACAGGTGGGTCCCACTTGTCGGTGGCACGGGGTCCCGGTCCACGGTGGACCGAGTCCACCGGCCGGCGGTGGGCGGCGCACCACGTGGCGCCGACGCGGCAGCCACGCGGCGCATGCGTGGCGCCGACGCGGCGGCCACGCGGCAGCCACGCGGCGGCCAACCACGTCCACGGCGCGACGGTGCGCACGGCGGCCGGCGCGGGAGGCAGCGGGCGCGGGTGGCGGCCGAATGCGGCGGGCAGGCGCGCGCAAGCGGTGGCCGAGCAGGGCGGCGCGTTAGCGGCGCCAAGAAGAGAGGGAGAGAGGTCGGAGGCGACGCTCACCGGAGAGGAAGGAGATGACGGCGGCGGTGGCGCTAGGGTGCACGGGAGGCGACGACGCTAGGGGGAAAAGAGAGAGGGGAGCGCGGGGAGGACAAATTTATAGGGAGCCGAGGCTAGGGTTCAGCCAGCGGCTCCAGATTTCTCGCCGTAGTTCGGTGCGAGAGAGGAGAGAGAACCGGGATTCGGTTGCGAATCCCGGCCTCTACGGCGCGGGAGAGCCACGGGGAGTGGGGGGGGACGGGTGCGGGCGACGCGGGGAGGTGGGCGGCGGCGGTTGCGCGGCGCGGGGAAAACGGGCGGCGTGGGCGGCGGTGGCCGGCCGCGGGGATGATGGCCCGGGCGCCGGCCCTACCTGTCGGTGGCTCGAGAGGGAGAGAGAGGCGGACTTCGCAGTTGCTCGGGCCGTGGCCTTGGGCCGGCCCGAGAGGGAGAGGAGGGGGCGGCGGGGCGGTGCGGGCGGCCTTGGGCCGGCCCGGGAGGGGGAGGAAGGTGGGCTGACGGCCCGAAAAAGGAAAAAGAAAAAGAAAAAGGAAAAAAAGAATTTCCTAGGGATTTATTTATTGCGATGGAGGTTTTTAATTGATTGAAATTATTTCTAGGGCTTTGAAAATTCCACTAAAAATTCTATTAATATATTTTAACATGAGGAACTCAAGAAAAATCCCACCATGCCATTTCCACTTGATTAAATATATTTTTAAATTAGAATTTTGCTCTAGGTTAAAAAGGAAAATTTATTTTACGCGATTTATTTCACGAATTTTAACCTGAAAAGCAAACTTCGGGGTGTGACAACGTCTCTCCCTTCAAATCTCGTTTTTTTACATTACTTATATTATTATACTATAATGTAATTATATATTATAATTATACTGCACTTACATCACACTTACATGATAATTACATCGTACTTATATTGTGTAATTCTAGATTAATTTAACTGTAAATTTTGTGATCACTAATTTTCTATCTCAATTTAATTTATATTGTGTATTCTAATGAAGTTACT
The DNA here is from genome assembly GCA_008326285.1 of Oryza officinalis. NCBI lineage: Eukaryota > Viridiplantae > Streptophyta > Magnoliopsida > Poales > Poaceae > Oryza > Oryza officinalis. The sequence goes on along the minus strand of BDMV01000001.1, from coordinate 53,942,298 downwards.
TATTTCTTAAATTGCTAAAAGCTTATTAATGGTCAACTTTGTGTTTCTGTTTCATATAGCCGTAATCAGTCTGGAGTCCAATTCGACTGGTTTGTGCTAAATTTTGTGGTGCCACATATATAGATGGTCCCTAGGAGGAATTCTAATTAATTAACCTTTACTGTAGCAACTAGTAATATCTTCATTTACATAGCATTAGCCTCTAACCTTTCATCTCCAGTCACTGGTTCTCCACTCGTCTCCCACACAACTCCACGGACCATGGCTCGTGCGGGAGCTCAAGCGGCAGGACCTTCGGCGGCGGCAGCTATAGTGCGAGCCTGCGAGGAGCTCGCGCAGTGGCGTCCGTTGATTCCCGACGTGGGGCGAGCTCTGCCGGTGAGAGCTGAGGTTGCGGCGGGCGTGCGCTGCGGATTCCGGTGGCAGCACGAGCTCCGGCGACGACTTCTTAGCTCCGGCAGCAGCAGCAAGAAGGCCATAACTGCCGTTGTTTACTCCCTGAGGAAAGCAAAAACACGAGATTTGGGTGGATTTTTATTTTCCTTTGTTTTGTTTTGGCTGTGCAATGCAGGAAAGGAAAACTTTCCTTTGTTTTTGGTTTGCTCCAATTCCTTTGAACCAAACACGTCTGCTGTGGATTTTCCTTGGAGGCTTTGCAATCTTAGAAATTCCTTTGAAAATCCTTTGCGCCCTTAGGAGGAAACATAATTTTTTTTTCCTTTTGAAAGTATAAGATTTCTCCCCTTCCTTAATTAGGAATAATTTGAGATGCTCTTTCCTTTGATCCAAACAATGTCATATATAGGAAAATTATCCAAAGGAAACCAAACCTCCACAATTCTTTACAAAAATCCTCTGAGATTGGACGATCGCGTGGAGGTGGTGGTGAGGAGAGCAGAAGCGAGAGCGGAGGTGATGGAGGCGGAGAGCAACCCGATAATATGGTGGCGGCGGCGGCGAGCAATGTGGAGTTCATCCGCGCGCGCAGCGACAAGCGGGAGTACCGCCGGGTGGTGCTCCCCAACGCGCTCGAGTGCCTCCTCGTCAGCGACGCCGACACCGACAAGGTCTCCGTCCCCGATCGCTCTCGCAGTCTCGCTCCGCGAATGCGGAGAATGCTCGTCGGTTCATCGGCGATTCTCTCGTGATTTGGTGGTGGTGCTGTGTGTGTGTTTGTGTGTGTGTTTGACCCCCCAATTCCTCGGTGCGTGCAGGCGGCGGCGTGCATGCAGGTCGGGGTGGGCTCGTTCAGCGACCCGGAGGGGCTCGAGGGCCTCGCCCACTTCGGGCTTGTTCGGCACGTAGGGAGGGTTTCCCCTAGGGGAAACGCCACCAGGGAGGTATTGGGTGGATTCCCTCCCACCACCCAATTCCCTCCACCGTTCCATCCCAGAGGGGTTTGATCCCTTTGGTCATTCGGAATGCAAATGGCAGGGAATACTATCATTCATACTTTTCAAACTCAGGCTAAACAACATTCAACACTGTATTTAAATTTTATATCACAGAAAATACCAAGAAAACTGAAAAACAAATAGTCTTGAAGTTTAAAAATAGTTTTACCAAAAATTTGAAATATTGTAAATAAAAAACTAAAACTTATGGAGAAAACAAAAAATTCTGAAGACTACCTAAAAAGATTCAGAAAATTCTGAATACCACATAGAAAGTTCTAAAAATTGCTTGCATCATATCCATTCAGTCACCACAATCAGTCACCCATTCACAACACCTGATTTAGTCATTTTAACATCATATCCATCACTACAATCAGCTAGGATAAGCTACCGAAGACCAATTACATTCATTGCATACAAACAAAAACTAAGAGTGCCAAAAATCCAAATTCTCTAGAAGTGCAAGAGCAGAAGGACGTTACTGCAAGGCTATTAGTAGCTCCATTACCTGCGAGAGAAAAATGCGTTATTGTGAGTGCTCTGCATTGGGCACTAATCCATGCTATGAATAGTTAGTCTTCAAGCAAGGAAAATAAGGCTGCAATAGTTAAAGAACCAATTTTGACATGCAAATCCACTCTCACGCACATGTTTAGAATGAAATTACCAGAGCTACAAGTACATGAAGCAAAATAGGATCAGTGTATCCAATTTTTACACATTCCATGTAGTAATGCATCCAATTCATCCAAATCCCATGAATTAGCGCATCTAATTAATGTCAGACTGCTAATATTAGGGAAAAAAAGAAAGAGAAGGGGAATACGTGCTGAAATTACCAGAACCAATTTTTCATTATTGGCAATTAATATTCTGAAGTTTGGAATTATAAGTGCACAAATGAACTTTTCTCTATATGTTTGTAATATTATGAACTCTTTTCAGCAAATGAATTAATCAAGAACACACCGAAAGTATCCAATATTCAGTCTAAGATCATGCGCAGGTCGCAGAGATTTTGAGAGAACTTTTAACAGAACATTATCCAAAATCAAGAACAATTAATTTTCTTTTGCTAGTATAAGCAAATATGATAGGAATAGGTTCATGAATCATGAGTGCTATATCCACACCGCACTAATAAAAAAGTGTCTAACTGTTAGAATAATAGCAAATAATACCTCCCAATGACAGTAGTAAAAAACTGAATACTATAAACTCCCAATGTATGTCTAGGTGTTTTCTATCTCCCCCGCCACCAGCATCCAAAAGATACAAAGCAGGGAAAAGAAACGGAATCATATCGTCATCCTCTTCCTCCCACTTCCTGATTCGAGTAGCCCTTAAACCCATTTTTTTACTACACAAAAGGAAAAAAAATCAAGTCCTTCAATATTTTTTTTGACTTCATTAACTCAATTGGACCTTAGAAAGCAATCTTTAGGTAAGTTGTAATACGTTATACCACTGGCAAGAATGCAAATAAACTTAGCAACAGATCAACTAACATATGCTCTGAATAGTGAAAGAATCAAGAAAATCAATATGCAGCAAACTTAACCACACAAGTTCTAACAGCAGGAGAAAAGATATCCATGTACATATATGAAACTAGACAAGACATTGATTGAAAAGTATATACAGTTGAATTGCAGTGAAATCAAGCAATGTTTTTATTCATTACTCAAACAAAATTTATCAAGCCATTCCACCAAAGAACCCAAAAAGGCATATATGGCATATCAACTACTAAGCTTTTGTCCACACAAGCAGTGGCAAGGGAAGGAGCAAGGGGTGTACCTGTTGCAGTGGATTTGGGCTTGGAGAAGACTGCTTCGACTCTGTGCAGCATGTACAATGGGGAGGAAGGGATGAGGTGCCGGCACTGGGGAAGAAAGGGAAGCGACGCCAGCGCTGGGGAGGAGGGAAGGCGACGCAGTGGGGGATGCGGTGCGGTAGGCAAGGCTGACGGATGCGGTGGGAGGCGTCGGTGCCTCAGCGTGCGACGAGAGGAGGAGGCGCTGGCGGGCGACGAGAGAAGGAGAGGCGGCGCGGGCGCCGCTCGAGAAGAGAAGACGGGAGGCGGCGGCGAGTGGTGGATCTCCACGGGTTAGGATAGTGGATAGATTTGAGTTTTTTTATTTTTTATTTTATTTATTAAAAGATTTACAAAAATAATTTTCTATTTTGAAAATTTACAAAACTAATCGCCCATCGCCCCCTGGGAGGAGATGGCGATTTTCGTGACGTGGCAGACGGCCGTTGGCCCGGGGGGGACGACCGTCCAAGGGGGGAGGGCATTTTTGCAGGCGGCCCCCTTGCCGCCCTCTGGAAGGGCGATTTTTCACTGTGGGGGGGCCGCCTGCACAGGGCGGCAAGGGATGGTATTTTTGCAGGCGTCCCCCTCGCCGCTCTCTGGCAGGACGATTTTTCACTGTGGGGCCGCCTGCACAGGGCGGCGAGGGAGGGTGGCATTTTTGCAGGTGGCCCCCTCGCCGCCCTCTGGAAGGGCGATTTTTCACTGTGGGGCTAGGGTATCCTCCTTGCCGCCTTCGGACAGACGATTTTTCACTAAACTTATTTAAAAAAATTAAGTACCGTTTTGAGTACGAACAAAATGGAAAATTCTTTTAAAAATGTAAACGATTGATTGATAACTCGGATGGGAGCGTATGGTGGGGGTTTTTTAATCGAAATATTAGGTAAATCATTGTTATGAGAACAAAATAGAAAATTTTTGTCGCGTATGTTTAATTATGTAATCATGTACACAATAGAAGATACAATTTAAGAAAATATAAGCACGTATTTATAAATTGTAAGGGATACAACGTATCGGAGCGTAAAAATAACATTGCAAATCGAAACGATACAATCTCATTAATTTATATTGCTTGACGTATAGAAGAAGACACCTTCATAATTAAACATTATTATCATAAGATAGTTAAGAAGTGTCATGGATACACGATACAATTTTGTGGGTCCCGACGAATCGAGCCTGAGCTTATCTACCGACCCCTTCTACGTCGTTCAACGTGTACTGCATTTTCGTGCTCCTTCAATCGCTGGTACTCTACTTGTGTTTCACACTCAGTTATCTTTTGGCTATGATATGTTGGATTGACATTGTCGATCCACAAAGTGAATCCGCACCTTCTTGGATTGGCCTGAGAAATAAACGTAGTTAGTAAGTTAGGGTAGTAATATTATGCAGATGGTAATGAAATTGGAGAAATGTAAGACGTACAACGAAATCGTTGTCTACGTTGGGGCAGACAAAATATCTCCTGCCAAATGTTTGTTCTGCAAAGGAGGTAGCCACCTGGCAGCGACATCTACAACCACAATTTGGACGTTCCGACCATTTAGGTAAACCTAATGGATTGTTCCTCCAGTCTAAGCTTGCAATTTGTACCCGACGTTCGTACTCCATCCATGCCTGAATGAATTGTGTGGTTGTCTCTGGTTGCGTTATCGTTTGATCGATGGAAGTAACTCTGACTGTATCGATCCACTGTACGAATTGACATTTCCTTACATCCTCCTATTTGTACAATTTTGTAAGAATAGGTTAGTGCAGGAAAGTAGCGATTAGTGGTATCCAAAAAGATGATACTTACGACAAAATCATCATCGACAATGTTAGGACACACGAAGCATCTTTGTCCTCGAGTTCGTTGTCTTACGGACCTTATTACCTGACAACGGTCACCACAACGACACTCAGGCCGTTCCCGCCATGTGGGGAGTCCCAAGGGATTTACCTGCCATTCTAAAGCTTCTCTAGCAATTCGGCGTTCATTCTCATTCT